>JBBBVU010000010.1:10815081-10825186 GCA_037177055.1 Atherinosoma microstoma
CCTCTACACACCACAGTGAAGGCACAACAGAGTGTGTTCAGTGGGAGGCTTCGTCAAGTCCGTTGTAAGACGGAAAGATACCGGAGATCATTCCTGCCAGCAGCCATCACCTTCCGGAACAAGGCCCTATCTTCGTCTTCAATTTAATTGTTTGTATCATCATTATTATTATTATTTAAAAAAATAAAATAAAAATAACTCTGCTACAACAATAATTTCCCTAAAATAGGGAAATTAAAAGGGATAAATAAAGTACTTTTCATTTCATTTCATTTCATACTGTTATCAAACATGAAGGAAAAATGAAGCACAGAAAAATAGGGCCTAGCTTGGGTCTTGAGATGAAAGTACTGTCCCTACTGCTGGTACATATGCTACCACATGGCAGGCCTTACTGGTTAGATGAAAGCAGCCCTTACAAGTTTATAATTTAACCTTACAAGGGTGAATTTTAATGCTGTTCAACACCACAACGGTAAGAAATATAGAGGCTAATATATGGAGGACCATCATGTCTGATCTTCAATAAATGCTAGCTAGCTGGCTGATATGAATATTTCCCTACAAAAATGAATGAAATTATTCTGCTGGTTAGACTTATATCGGTTATCGTCACTTAAATCAACATTAACATCAGTGACGAATGTGTATGTGCACCAATAGTAAGTTTATTTATTTAGTTTATCTAGTATTTACCGTCAGTAACCTGATCGCCGCTGTCTGATCCGTAGTAGAATCTGATAGTGCAGGGTTTGCTTGGAAATATTGGAGGCTCCATGACCCACGTGACAGCTATTACAGAGAAGTCAACGGCTGTCGCATTTCTGAGTAAATCGAAGGCCCTGACTGGTTATTGTCACATACGTGACGTCACTACCCGAGACACCAAAAGAAAGTAAAATATATTCTAGCGGTTGCGGTGATTGGTCTTCTGGGGCGGGTCGTTTGCATATTTTCCATCCTGCTTTGTAGTGCTCTATTCTGTTCTGCACGACGAGTTAAATGTATATATGATCCATTCAAATCCTCCCTGCGTGCAATTAAAAAGTCAATAGGTTCTTCTGCTCACTATGGTGTCATCCTTAATCCAACAAATTCCACATTACAATATATATGTTCCTTGGAAAATTAGCGGAATAGTACTGTGTTAAGACTAGTTGTTACTGAAAAAAGAGGTGACGTCAGTGATTTTGTGATTTTCAGCTAAAAAAGCAACGTGCCGAAGATACTGTACAACCTAAGTAATATCTGTGGGGAATATATCAGCTTAAAACCTCCTTCTCCCTCCCGAAGCCACAAGTGAGCGAGACAGAATCAGCCAGGCTGGGCTGCATAGTTCTGTTCTGCTCGGTGTTGTTTGACTAATGGGTGAGGAAGACATGCCTTGAAAGACCGCCACCCCTCATTTACCTAATGAGGCAGAAATTCATACAGAAATGTAAATTGGAGCCAGAAAAATGTAGAAAGGAAACACAGGAATAAATATGCTTGGAGAAATAAATAGAGGAAGAAAATACAAGATTGGAAATAATGAGGATGTAAATATGGCTGTGAATAAAAAAAGTGTCAATAAATAAATGGATAAATAAAATGGCAGATGAAAATAAAATACAAAAATAAAAATTTGGGGGGATAAGAAAATGTAAAAGGAAAATATTGCAGAAATAAATACAGGAATAAAAATAAAAGGGGAATATAAAAAAAAATCACCAAATAAATTAACTGAAAATGACATGGAAAAGTAAATAAATAAGAGTATTAACACAAAGTTAAATCAAAACATTTGAAAATGACAAAAAATATATAAATATGTCACGTTTTATTGGTTTCTTAACCATTTTTTTTGTATAATTTATTGGCAAATCAATGTGTTTCATTGAACCATTTTTATATTTATTTTTTTATTTTGGCAGTTTCAGTCCTCAATTGTGGAGTGCAGCTCACCAGCCTGTAAATCATGACATAAAAAGTGGCAGTGAAAGAAGGAAATACATGTGTCACCACCTGCAGGATATCCACCAGCTCTGTATGCTGATGTGAAGGTAGATCCACAGAAACTGGGAAAATGATGTTAATGTTTACAGAACATAACATTGAAATGACACGTTATATTTTCATTTGCAATTGTGTACGACTTGGGGTGGGCTTACAGTGCAGCGTGATGAGTTAAGCAGCATTTACTTTATGTTGTATTACTGGATGCAAAAAACTGACAAAGTTGTGAAAATAATGGTTTTTCTGCTCAAACAGGATTGATTCACTGTGAGGACGAAGCCTTTTTAGTTGTCAGTGTGCAGTGGCACGTGGAAGTAACCATAAAACTGTCCGTCTGTCTGCGTATCCGGCTTCTGCGTCGAGCATAAATGGGCCTTAAGTGGATACATTAAATAATAATTGTGAAAATCGTAATTCTGTGATTATTTCTCTGTAAAATAATTGTACCTAGAAAATCTATTATTGTTGCCTTTTAGTTTATATAGTGTTCAAACAAAAAAGCTAGGTACATGTAAGAAGTTATTTCTATTTATCTTCATGCAGGTAAATTGCAACAATGCGTTACTTTCTTAAACCCTCTGAAAAAGGAACATTATTGACCCTGTCATATAAACTTAACAACCTGAGCCACAACTTAACAGCCATTACCCTTTATCTGCTGTCTTCCTCATCTAACTCTTTCTCAACTCAAGAGCCGAACTGTTAACCCTACAGTGACCCGTGCTACCCCCACCACCAGCAGCATGAATGAACTACAAAACGCTGCTCCACAGCCTGCAGGAAGCCCCTGACCTGTAACCCCACCACCTGTTTTTTTTACATAATGGGAGATGAAGTTTCTCCACACCATTTGGTGAATAGTGACTCTATGCCACCTTCTCCACACTCTCATTAGCACTACCATGCTAGCTGTTACCTAACACTGGTGGAAGTCACACTCCAGCTATTTTAACAGGTCAGCACTCTGCATGTTTCATTAGGGTTTCATTTCGTTAATAGAAAAAAATCCCTGTGCTGGAAATGGGCTAATTTGTGCTAAATAGTTTTTACAGTGGACTATCTGAGCAAAAGCCAAGATTTGTGATTTTATATCTTAAACTGGCTGACTGTCAGTCGTGGTGCACATGGCTGTAGCTCAATAAATTTTGGCATGTACTGTAGACATAGTCAAGATAACTTGCTGAGGTTCAAACCAAGCATCAGAATGGGGAAGAAAGGGGTTGGCGCCAGAACAGCTGGACTGGGTATTTTAAAAACTGACAATCTGCTGGGATTTTCATATACAACCATCTCAGGGATTCACAGAAAATGGTCTGAAAAAGAGATAATATCCAGTAAGCAGCAGTTGTCTGGACCACCAGTTTAGCCTATTGGATGTGAAATGGTGTGGGAGATATTTTTATGGTACTCTTTGGGCCCCTTAGTACCAACGTGGCATGGTTTAAACACCACAGTCACCCTGGATATTGTTGCTGACCATGTCCATCCCTTTATGACCACAGTGTACCATCTTCTGATGGCTACTTTCAGCAGGATAATGCACTCCAACTGGTTTCTTGAAGTTAACAATGATTTCACTGTACTCCAAAGGCCTCCACAGTCACCAGATCTCAATCCAGTAGAGCACCTTTGGGATGTGGTGGAACAGGAGATTCTCATCATGGATGGGCAGCCGACACATCTGCAGCAGCTGTGATGCTGTCATGTCAATATGGAGCAAAATCTCTGAGGAATGTTTCCAACACTTTGTTGAATCTATGCCACCAAGAATTAATGCATTTCTGAAGGAAAAAGCGGGTCCTTCCCGGTACTACCAAGGGATACAGTATAAAGTTATCCGGTGAGTGTTTGCTTGCAGCAGCTCCTTTAAGGCAGATTTTTGAACTTGAACTCACACAACCTAACCTTTGACCTTCAAGGCTCCCAGTTGTTAAATGTGGGGGAGTAGCCCCCTTAGTTTTCAACAGTTAAAGCAATAAAACAAATGCATTGTATGTATTTATGCACTCTGAATTGTGCTTAAAATATATCTGCACCTAGTTAAACCAGATTCATAAGAAATTGCAATGGCGCAATAGATGAAGAAAAAGATTTTTTCTGCCCCTGACTTTCTTAACACTGTCTAAACAGATTCTGACCAAAACTGAGTCACAACGGACTGCCAGAGATTTTCAGTGGCAGCTAACCATCAATGAAGTGGCACCTTTGAGTTAGTTTGGGTAGGAAACTTTAGCTGCCGTATTACTTCCCATTTCCCAACCCCTCTACCACCCGATCATTACTAGAAAATATCAAATTGAAAAAATGTGTGCATGGGATCGGAGCCTGATGCCAAATCTCAATTCTGTTCTTTTCATAAACATTCACGAGAGTTGTCTGACTGAAATCTTTATCTTGAGAATTGATTTATTTTTATAAAGTCTCTAAAGCCTTTTTTCAGACTTGCATTGTGAATAAATGCGGTATAGTCCATACACTTTTACCAGAGATGTATTTTCAAACATATCGCTTCCTCGTGGACTTACATCCTGGCTACGTTCAAATATTGGGAAATGTTCCAGATAAGTCGATTGTTGAAACAGGGTAGGATGTCCTTGTGTTGCGACTTGTCCGGAACATTTCTTGTGCGTTCAGGCAAAACTACGTGCCGCAACATTTCCGCTCTTATGACATGGGGTTAGCCCGTAACTGTCCACTACAGCTCTGAGGTAAAAGAGTGGAACGTTTGTCTGAATGCAAACGGTATAAAAGACAAAGTCTACAACATTGCCGCTTTTCAGAGCAAGTCTGACAGGGGCTTAATTGCAATTTAACTTTTTCTCACACTTGTGAGTGCAAAAACAGCAACAGAGAAAAAAGGAACCTTGGAAAAAGGAGAGTAGAGGAGCCAGCAGAGGAAGGAATGGAAAATCAGGGATTAGTGTCCTGCATTGTCCTGCTGTTACTCCCCCTCCACTTCACAAAAAAACATTCAACACCTTTCAGTGGCTTGGCCATTGCGCTTCTCGTTGTCCCCACACACACTGGGTTGCACAAACTCATACAAAATGCGAGCAACCTTTTCTCACACTCCCTATTTTCAAGTGTTTCTTTACTCTGACCCCTCAGCATGACATCGACTTTTCATTGGAGGTGGCAAGCTCTAACCCAGTGACATCCCTCCTGCCCCCACATCCTCTCATTCTCACCCACTCTCCATAACTTTGCCCTCTTTTGCAGCCCCATAACTCTATGCAAAAGCGCCATGCTTTACACCTGGCACCCTGTCCCACCAGGAGAGTGAGCTCTGCAACTTTGCCATGGTTGGATTCTCCAGTTCACTCAATCACGCAAGGATTGCAACACCCTGCCGTAGTTGGTGCATATTGTAGCTACTGGAATTACCAGGAAATCATGAAGCTTTGCTGCTCCTTTACTTTTACTAAAACTACATGAATGTTAATTTAAACAAGGTTTAATATTTATATAAAGAACACAAATTTCTACATATTTCAGCCACAGGTGCTTTTTCTGGAGAGGAACATCTAGCGGAGTTAATAAAGGGAAATACTATTCATACTGTCATGACCATCTAAACTATTACAAGGTTAAAATTTAGAAGTTACAACCAAAGCAAATCTGTCACTTCTGCTCCTGCAGCACTGGGCTGCTTTGCCTCACTTCTCCCGTCTGAGTTTTTTTCCCCCCACTGTGCTGGCGGATCAGCTGTGGTGTGAAATCATTACAGTATCAGAGATCCAAAAACGCTGATGACAACCAGACCTATTTCATAACAAATTTAATTTCCTTAAGTGCACTCAATAAAAAACATTATTTACAGAGACCTGAGCTGAAAGCTATAACTGAAGGGGGGTGGGATGGTTCTTCAGCGCTAACAGGGCATTTACATGAGAACATGTAGTTGTTGAGGTCAGAAATGAAAGCGCAGGGGACCGAAGGGACTTTGTGTTTTAGAGTAAAACGCGATCCTAAGTCGACACATAGGCCCTGATTTACTAAGATTCCAAATAGGGAATGCTAAATAAATTTCCCCGCAAATATTTTGCGCCTGTTGTGTTTGCATAATTTGCGAGTGATCAACTAAGATCGATTGCACAATTGATAACGGGCGCAAACACCCTCATTTAAATGAGGATTTAGTGTGCGCAAATGATTCGCTGTGTAAAAGGAGAGCAAGGAAGGCGCAAACAGAAAATAATTGGAGATCGAAATAGGCTATTAGTAGAAGAGGCAAATAGAAATATGGCAAAGATATCTTAATGTGACCAGAGGGACTGCAGTATGGGAGGATATTTTACAAAAAGTAAAACCGGTCGGAAAAACAAGAAGAACAGTAGAAGAAATGAAAAGATATAAGATGATGAAGAACAAAAGCTAGTAATAAAACCTCTGCAAATAAGACAGGTTGGGGCCGACAGAGAAGATTCATCTGACCGGTACTGAGCAACAGGAGCAGCGCTCTTTCTGCAAGGAGCAGATAATACCGGTGACACGCATACCCGGTTGTGGAACAAAGTATGTGCACAAACTGAAACATGTTCTGTTAATGACATCATAGTTGTTATAGACATAAATATAAATGCGTCTCCTTTTGACAACTTTGGTCTAAACAACAGTTTTCATTTTAACATTCACACAAATTATCTGTTTATATGTAATGATTCTGTTCAAGAAGTTCAGCCATTGCCTCCGACTGGCCATGAGAAAATATTCTGAATAAGACTGATACTCCACTGCAATCCTGCAGCATTTGATCATTTCCTCTCATCCAGCTGCAGCTGCTTTTGCGCATCTGAGCCAGTTAACGCCTGCCTTTCAGAAAAACAGCCAGCGCAATCATTTCCATGTGTAGTAAATCACATTTGGCATGCAAAGCTGATCATTTGCATCCACTCCTTCCAGTATTTTGTGCCTTCTGGCAGAAACGCCCAGATATTCATTCAAAACAAAAGTGCAAAATACATTGCAGCGCTATTGTACCCGTTTTGCTGGCACATTCCTCTTTGCGACAAGTTGATAAATCAGCTGCAGCATGTTTTTGTGCTTGTTATCTAATTTGTGCCTGTTTTAAGAGGTGCAATCCTTTGATAAATCAAGACCATAGTGTTTTACTGATAAAATACCGGATCGACTTTGCTTTTCATCGACTGACTTCCTACCCGAATGATCCGCTCTGCTCTGGATTGACGAGGTCTCAAAGCAGCAAGCGGCAAAAATAGAACACCCGCGTATTTTAAAAAAGCGGAAAGCAACAGCGGTTCTGGGATGCTTCAGAAATGCTGCGCGGCGTCCCTGGTGGGACCGCTCCCATTGACTTGAATTACGGTGATCAGCTGCAGCGTGGTGCTTCCGCGTTCGTTGGGACTGAGGGGTAAGGCCCCTGCATGCATATCAATGGCCTGTGGCTACCCTGAAAATAGGGCTGTACAGTATGCGTACAGATTTTCTCGGTAGATGGACACACCATTATTTTATGTTGGTAAGCAGCCCTTATGGAGTTGCAGAATGGAGTACGTAAAAGGGGCATTCTGTCATGTTGTATTCACAATAAGTGGACATTTTCTGCTTTTGATTTTTGTTCTCGGCATCCCATGCTGTCATCACTAGCTTTTGAGTTTCATTTGAAGGACACTTGAAATGCAGCGGATATGGCAAAATAAGACCACTAAGATGTGATACATATTGATGTACTGATGATACTGATAGGTTAAAGCTGGTGGATGCCGAGTGTATAGCAAGGACAATGGATTCTTTGGTAGGTCACCATCATCTTTAAGCTAGCCACTAGTCTGTTGTTTGGACTACCAAAGACATTTTGAAGTACATGATTCATAAAGTACAATTGTGGTGCACATGTTTTCACCAAAGAGCTATGATACAACATCCCATGTGTTCAAGATAACAACTCCGCAAGTTGTTAGCTAGACACAGCAGATGTTACATTTCTTTTAATATTGTAGATTGTGGATTAAGGTTCCAATGTAATCAAATGAGCTTTCATAAACATCCAAACATATATTATTTATATAGAATCTGCCCTTCACAATATGTCATCTACACATTGGGCAGCAAAAAGACGGATCCGCTCAAACAAAGTTACAATGTCTGGTTTCTGAAGAGGGCAGCCCCCTTGGAGCGCCGACATGTGTCAAACACTGTATTGACCCCAGAAATCATCAATTAATACTCAAATTAGGCTGACATTTGGGTCAAAAGTTTAATTTTGGTGGAAATTACAGGTGTAGGACCCCTAGTAGCCAAAAGTTACGCGGTACCCCTTTAAGCTGACCAAAGTGCCTGGACAACGTTGCAGTTGCAACAACTGCTCACTACAGACAATATTGCCTAAAACAACTACTGACTTCTAGCTGTTAGATGCAGTATCATAAGGGATTAAGGGATTCTTACAGTAGCATCATTTTTCAAACTGAGGGGTGATGTCTATGCTAGCTTTTGAATGCTATTTTTCCACCAGGATCATTTACTGCCAGCATGTTCTGTGATATTTTTTTTTCCACAAGCAAAGACAATTATAATTTATTTTGAGTAAACTCAACCTGTACCTTTTTCTACTTCCATGCATTAAACTGTTGTTGTAAATCCTGCTGAGATGACGACACCTCTACCACAACCTTCATCCCCCTTTTATATTGGGAAAAATGTATTCGCAGCTCCTTATTTCCTTTTCACTGCTCCTTTCTCCTGCAGATCCGCCCCCTCCTCCCCACCTCCTGGGGCAGTTAATGTGCAGCTGCCGTTCTCAACTTTCTATTATCCAGCCTGAAGGGTGAACTGGGCAGGGCACAGGAGGAGAGTGGTAAAAAAAAAAAAAGAGAGAGAGTGGAAAATATGGAATGACATTTTAGCATTTCTGGGAAGCAGTGGGTGTAGTCCCAGATTACTTAAACAGGTGTTACCCAGTTTCTTTTTTCCTCTGCTTCCTTAGGAAAACATATAGTCCCACGCTTTTGCAGGAAAAACTAAGAAACCAGTAAATTTGCTTGCAGTGTGACACTAGCATGTCATGTCAGTTATTTTGTGGATATAATTTCTTTTTTGTGCCGCATGAATAAAACTTTTTTCGTTTAATTTGTCTTCCCTATTTCTTTCATGTAGCATTTACTTGTAGATCTTTGAAAAATGTGCAATATTTGAAATATTAACTTGTCCAGTCATCCTAGATTAACACAATATGTCAGAATTCACAAAATATCTGGTGAAATGAAAGACACCAAAGATACAGCACCTGTATACATGCCATATAGTAATTGTAGCTTTTAAAACTAGGAAACTCTCTCAGAAGTTACACATTTGTATCCCTTGTAAGAAAGCATGAATCAGAAATGCTGACAATATGGTAGAAAAATGGGATAAGTTTCTACTGGAGTTTTCTTTTGGCAAATACAAACCTACATAAAGTAAAATTTGTTGAAAACAGGAAAGAGCTTGATCTTTGCTATAGTATAACTTTAAGGACAAAGAAAACACCATAAAAGCTTCAAGTAGCAATTAACCTTTCAGTCTTTTATTCCCTCCATTGTAAAAAACAAAAACAAAGGTGGTGATAGCAGGCCAGCGTGACTGATATTCACTCCACTAACCAGCTACTTTACCTTGACCAGAAGGAAACCACTATGTAAACTGAACTCTGTTCGCCCATCAGTCTGTCGGTCCGCCTGCCATCCTATCCATCTCACTCCTCAGGATCAATTTGGCTGAGTTAAATGTGGGGTCAAGGCAATTTAACACTCCTCCTGCATTGTAAAAAAGGAGGAGAGGGCAATCGGGGCCAGGCAGGTCATGGAGGATTTTTGCAAGGGTCTTCTGCATTCCACTGTGTGTTGTGTTGTGGACCAGAAGACGCAGAACACTGTTGCTGTTTAACATCATCATAAAACTAACTGTCTCATTTTTGGGTCATGTGTTTGAGATCTTTCACATCTATGGTCATGTGATTTATATTGAGTTTGGAGCTTTGTCATTTCTTCAATGGACTTTTTTTTTCTATAGTCCAGAACTTGGTAATACTGAATAACTCGCCTATCAAGAAACCTCATGAAAAGAAAAAAGCAATGCATATTTACTTTTATTTACTTACTTGTCTGGGACA
>JBBBVU010000010.1:10871836-10882033 GCA_037177055.1 Atherinosoma microstoma
AGGCGAGAGGCAGGGTACACCCTGGACAGGTCGCCAGTCTGTCGCAGGGCCAACACAGAGAGACAAACAACCATCCATGCACACACTCATTCCTAGGGAGAATTTAGAGTGACCAATTAACCTATCAGGCATGTCTTTGGACAGTGGGAGGAAGCTGGAGTACCTGGTGAGAACCCAGGCATATACAGGGAGAACATGCAAACTCCGCACAGAAAGGCCACTGTTTCAAAACCGCTCCTGAGCCCGAACCAGCAACCCCCTTTGGCTCAAACTCAGCCCGGAACTTGAACCAGCGACCTTCTTGCTGTGAGGCTGCGGTGCTAACCACCACACCACCGTGCAGCTGTTAAATGATGTATTTGTATTTCTTTATTTTGCTTTTCAATTCCTCTTTTTACAAGTTAAACGTAAGACTTTTTAAGACCACTTAGAACAGAATTTAGTGCCCATTTTCAGCCACACTGGCAAAAACGAATGACTCCTAGAATTTAAGAAAATGCATTTAATTACATCAGTAGTGACTGATTAAATAATACAATGAAAAAGTTTAATGTAATTCCATTCATATAAGCAAACAACTTTCTAAGATTTATGGTTTTATACATGAATACTAATATGAAGACGTCCTGATGTTCACATCCTGAAGCAAGGTGAAGTCAACTCACACAACTATGTAAGAAATAATCTTGCATATATAAAAATATTGGTGTATGATTATCTTTAGAATCCAAGTTAAAGAAAAGTTTAAAAATGTATATGCTGTCCTAGAGGTTGGGAAACAAATACAGCATGACTGAAGGCTTTAGTCCTGCAGCAAGAAATGGTTAATTTGAGTTCATGCAAGTCAGTGAAACACAATGCTCTGTTTGTAACAGTACCAAGTGCAACAGATTTTAATCACAGTCTCTTCCTATGTAAAGTATCATAATCTAAAGAGCAATTTTGCATCCACTGTTCAAAGGAACACCACAGATTTAAAACAACAAAAAACTCCACAAATTTCTCTCTGAACATTACGTGAAACTAAAGCTACTATAAGAGTAAATGAGTATGTCAAGTGCATGTGACAAACGTGCTTCTATCCTCATTAGATCCACCGTCACACTTCAGCAGACACATGACCACAAGTCAGAGTAAGTAAAGCGTTCATTTGCTTACCAACGCAGCAAAAACATTTCAGGCTGGGAGAGGAGATTACAAAATAACTGAGCTGCTCTCTTTTCCGACTGTGATACTACAACGTTTCCCTGGTGATACGGGGTCCCTCTTACATCTGTGGTCAGTCAGTGTTTTACTCTCGCCTTGTGCACCTCCTGTTTTCCTGAGAGGCTGACAGAATCAGCGATATACCACCTTGCTTTGTTTAAGAATGCATCTCACCACAGTGGAGAAGATAGAGCTGGGAATCAATCCTGCATTTGGGGTAAGTGAGGCACCATTCCGACTCTCTTTTGATAGTTTCATTGGCTCTGGGAGTTTTCCAAGATTATTTCCAACAAGAAAGAGGAAAAAGTGCGTAGAGTGTAGCTTACAACAGCAAAGAGCTGAATATAAGCCACTATGGAATGTGAAGTCACAAAACACGAGTTTTTTTTAGTGGAATCAATTGCATGGGTCAGAATATGTAGTCTTCAATTTCATATGTGATTTAAAAGAGCTCCGGGCTCTAACTAGAGATAATAAAACCTTAATTTCTAAGCAAAAACTAAAGTAAGTCCAAGCAGGCCGGTGGAGTGTGTTTGTACGTAATGCTTTTTAGACGCTCACATGAGGACTTGTTTTCCTCATGGGGACAAAAGAAAGTGTTGATGAAGTAAATCATTATATTTTAGTTTAGATAAGGGTAAATATTAAGCTTTGGAAGGTAGACTTTATGGTTAAAGGTGAGAGTTAAGTCTCCAGAAATATGTTATTAAGTCCATGTTATGTCGTCTAAGACACTCATCTGTGTGTGAATGGTAAAAACATCAGACTGCATGGGGTGTTCAAGTGTTCACAGCTGACTCAAGGGTCGATGTTTTTCCCTTGTTTTTTTGTCCCTACTGACCAAATTTGAACATGAATCTGGAAAGCGGGAACATAAAACAAAGAAGTCTGCAGATGGGTGAGCAGGTCAGTCTGTCAGCATGCTGACATGCAAAGGCAGGACGGCCCATTTATCACTCTGAGCCTTGTATTGTACGCCACCTGACACTTGTATAGAAAAGCCCAACAATAAAACTTCCTGTTTTAAGTTCAGATATGTTGAATTAGGAATTATAGATTTCATTATTAATGTGAGTCTGCCAACTTTGGCATTCAGATTAAGTTTTCATAATTCATTTGTCAACATGTTTCACAAGAGCTCTTTAAAAAAAAACTGAAATAAGGCTGTATTTTTTCTTTTTTCTTTTTTCATGTTATTGATTAATGAGCTATGTGTAAATCTAAGTCCATTTTTTCTTCTGCCTTTGGTTTAATCTAAGTTAGGACAAAAACACCCAGATTCAGAGTTGTACAAGAGATTACATCTCAAGTGAGAATTTGTTTCTTTCTTTTTCATAATGACATTATAAGTAGGTTATTTTTCATTACCTCAAGTAAGACTGTATTTAAGCATCAGAAACTTAAATACATAAATGAATAAATACAAAAATAAATAGAAAATTTAATTAAATCAAACAATAATTCTGGAACTCAAAGAGGATAACTGATTAAAGCCATGAGAAGATAGAACCTCGAGTCTTTAGCAATGTGACTTAAATATGTCAGTGAACTTAAAAGAGATGTTTTGTTTTAAATAAAACAATATTTGATCTGTGAAACACAAAAGTCTCTACTCTCTCAGTTCATCTTGCTGTAAATGGATGTTTGCTATCTTGCCTTCATTTTATACAAGAAACCTTTTGTTTTCCAGCCAGGAAAAGTCAGATTGTGCTGGTCCATTTAGGGTTTCACATATCAGACAGGGTAGTGTCAGATCTCAGGATGCAAAGATTGGCTTTCACATTTAAGTGAAATTTACTGGTAGCAACTCTGATCCTGCAGCTTTGTGCTCTGGGCTCAACATTAAAAACATCATCTTTCTAGTGGTTTAGACTTTGGGTTATTGGATTGACAAGAACTTCCTCTGCATGTATGTTTGTTATTTTCCCAAAAAATTCAATCTGCTTCTCAAACAGGTGTTGATTATTTATGTAGATTTATTTTTACAAAATTCATTTCAAGCAAGAACTTAAAGATATGTCTTCATTGATGAAGGTGGGGCAAGAAGAGAAGCTGAAGTAACAACAGTTGAAGAGTTGAGTGTTCAGGTTCAGTGACCTTGCTAAGTACAGAGTATACTTCCTGACATAAGAAGACGGATTCCTGCAGCTTCCACTGCAAATACACACGTTATATTTCTTAGGAGTGTCATTGCCCATTGACATCATGAAAGCTCTATAAACTAGACAACCAAAGTGGTTTATTAATCACCCGCAAACAACTGCCAAAAACTTGTCTTGAACTAGTTCTGCAGTTTTCTTCTGTGTTTTACAGTCTCTGACCAGAAACGCCGCTCTTAGCATCATTCATGCAGCTGGTTTTCTCACGCAAAACTCACCCATTCATGTAGTCATGGATGGAAAGCACACATTTAAGCACATGATGCTGTGCACCGAACAATCACGCTGGCCAGATTTAATGATGATTAGCCACACATAATCTGTTTTCATCCATCCGTCCATCCACCCACCCATTAATTTGTCTGTTATTTTGACTTTTCTAAGGTACAGCTACCTTGAATATCAAATGATATAAGATTGTTCCTTCATCTTAGATACAGTCAAAGCGCTTTTTGCATTACGGCAACAATTACGTTACCTTTAAACAATGAGATTATTAGTTTAGATCTGTAATATCTCACTACACAAAGCACTTACAAACATGATAAAGTATAGTTTAATCTGGACCGCTATTACGTTTTATATTTATATTGTTGCTTATTCAGGTGAACTACTTGATAAAGATGTTGAAAACATAACTGTAGTTTTGGTCTAAATGATGCAAAGATTTGTAGACCAAATCTTTATTGAATACGTTTTTCCTGTCAGGACTAATGTGATCTGTTGACACAGACAATTTCTGTCAGTCATTGTCATAAACACACTGCTCCATCTATTTATATTGGCAGATGATTGTTTTTATAGATTATTCAGAAATATGAGGATTCAATCTATCTAATAATAGTTTTACTAATAAATACAACACCAAAGTAGGAAAGAATTCGGAACGGCAACACACTATGCAAAGGAAAACTATGCAGCAGTAATCTCTGTAAACCCACACATAGTGTGCAACTGGTGTGCATGCAGCCACTAGATGGAGACAGATGATCATGTTATCTCCAAAGCCAGAGTCAGTGTACAGTACCTGCTGAGACTGTAATATGAGGAGCCATTAAAAATACGCAGGAAACGTAAAGCATATGGCTCCACAATTCTGTAGTCTGAGACATTTGGCTACTTGTGTGAGACTGATGCAACAATGAGACGCTCAACACAAAGTGCCCTCTTTAGTGTGAAGAGTTAACTGACTGCCAACCTCAACCTGCAGATGCTAGCTCTAATATGTATTACATAAGAAATTCGGAGAGAATGTTGTGCAATCGCCTGAAGCATTATTATTTATTACAGATACAAAATTATATGTTCAAGAAAAAAAAAGATTTTTTAGATTTCCAAAGCCCCCACAACCCTGGACTGGATGGAGGGATTTCAAAAGCAATGTTGAAAGTATCCTTGCATTTCAGAAAAAATGTGATCCTTGTCATCATCTGTTTCCCTTTTACTATTCCGCCATCACTGTACATGTCCATATAACAGATGCACAAGTTACACAACCTTTGGAGCCAGAACATTTCAAACAGGGTCACATAAGATTTATAAACGTTGAGTGTCATTGTACATTTTTTTCAAATCAAGTCATATGGGAGGATAAAACAGACTACAGCAGTTTTTTGTCCAATCAGGTTGTTCACTGACTGTGACTGATGAGCATCAATGAGGTTGGACCATCAGTTAACAAGGGAAAAAATTATGTTTGAGAGTTAACTTATACAAATATGAGATAATATTAAATATAATTATTTAATTAAATTTTTTTCCAAATTTACTCCTGACGTTGAGATGTAACACGTGTTTGACAACTAACACGAATGACTAAAATGGCTGTTTCCAATAATAAGCGCAAAAAAGTCAATGTTAAATGCATTGAGCAAAACTGAATATTTTAGATATGAATAGTTTCATATCTTGACAGATATAGGAAAAAAGAGAAAAGAATGGAAACTGATTTCTCTTGAATGAGTTGATGTTTTGGCATTTGAATGGTTAAAACAGCACAGAGTATACTGAAGCCAATGCAACTAAACAAAAACCCAGCCATCAAACAAAACCATGGGGCAGACGGATTTATGTATCCAGAACCAGTAAGAAGAGGCTGAAAGTTTTTGATTAATTTGAAGATTTTCTTGCAAAAGGCATCACTTTAAGAAACAAAAACATCAATATGGGAATGATGTGTGACAAGCTAGAATGTGTCTTTGAGGTGCCCTTATGGGTGTCCTCCAACATGTTTGTGTTTGTTGCCTGCTGATGTTTTAAAGTGATTCAAACTATGATAAAGAAAACAATATCTGTTGAATGGATCCATGCTTAGAGAGACATGTATTTGCATGTGTGTGTGTTTTCTGAGCAGTCTGTTACAGAGGCTGCAGAAAGTGTGTGTCAGTGATTTTATCTTGTGATTGTAAGTACAGCACTTTGTCTCTGTCAGGCTGAAAATGTCCTCAAACATCATCTCAGACCTTTTCATTTTGCGGACAAACCATTAGTCCTGATGACACAGTAGTTCCACCTTAGGAGCAACAAGGCTTTGCTGATTTCATGGGTGTGTCATCTGCTTTTCTGTGTTCAAAGAAAAATAGTTGAAATTACATTGAGTTAAGAAAAGGGCAGAAATAATGCGCCTACCTAACACTTGGCTCTATAGGGCATTTGGAGGGTATGCCTTGGACTTAGAAACTTTGTGGACAAAGGTTTCATTTTGATGGCTGGTACACATTCCAGGATAATCAGGCTGATTTTTGTCCCAATCTCCTCTTTCCAAAGCCAGCAAAGGCCCGATTCTCTATTTGCAAACAACATCGTGTCTGATTTCCTGTGGTGTGGGGTGAGTTGAGAGTGATTTTGTCCGGTCCAATCCACCCGGACAGTCTATAAATTCACGTAATGTCACATCTACCAGAACAGAAGCCGATCAAGGCGCAAGCTGACTCAGCTGACTGACGGAAAAAGAAGTAAAAACGAACAAAAAAATTATAATGCAGCTATCCCCATTTCTAGTAGTTTGCAATGATTGTCGTAATGTTAGCATTACTGAAGTTTAGCATTGCAGTCGCCTTCTTCACAGAGGTTCACTCACAGGCTGCTGCTTGCATTAGATTTTACTCTTGATTGGCCCGGTGATGCTTTAGTGTTGTATAACACTGTGCAGCATGCGAGACTCCGGCGGTTCATATGAGGCAGAATCATACTTACCACTGGTCATAGAACCATAAATGACAGGAAAATCACGCATAGGAAAGAAGATGCATCAGTCGGAGCATTACTGCCACTGTGGCCGTAAGGCGTATAATTATTTGTGGGGCACAAAGAGAGGGGCAACGACAGCCACTGTGAAATTCCTGCCCTGCATACAACCCACATTGCTGCCATCTTCATGACTTTTTCCATTATTGTTTTTCTTATTTGTGTGTATTTTTAGAAAGTAAGAGGCTGAAAACAACCATCATTGCTTCTTCCTGTTGGTCCACCATCTATTCATTGTGGTCTATGCAATTTCCAGACCCAAAGTCTTGAAAACTTTTACTTTGCTCCCGCAAAGACATCATTTGGAAGTCAGTGAATCATTGCCTTTTAATGTACTCTGGAGACATCCCTGTGTCATCCTCAAATGTAGCTTAAAGTGCTGTCAAGCAAAGAAAAAGTGAATTGTGAACATGATCCTGAAATTCAGCTGTCATCTCTGTAAATACAGCTGTCATCACCTCATTTAATATTTACTGTGGCAACATGAAAAATGTTTTGTGCACTTAAAAACTGAAATTTGAAATTCTATCCATCCAGTGTCTATATCTGCTTTTTTCAGTTCAGGGTATAGGAGGGCTGGAGCTTATCCCAGCTGCTATCAGGTGAGAGGCAGGATACATCCTGGACACGTCAACAGCAACATATGGAAATCATTGATGCCACGTCCTCCACAGTAAAGAGGAAAGGGAATGTATGGCTTGGCAACAGCAGTCAGTTTAAAAGCCTGTATGTCTGACGATATAAAGGTAGTGATGTGCCAGCCCTAAACAAATTTAAGAGTCATTTTACTGATTTGTGAGTCATGATTCTTTGTTTCTTTAACTGACTTTTCCTTGCTTCTAGTTAGCTTACTGCAAAAAAGAAACCCAACATGTCACTATTGCATGGCTGCTATTCTAACGCGTTTGTATAAATGTATCAAGTTAATCACTGAATTAGTGGGAAAAGCAACAGCTGTGGTTTCTTGTTTTACTCAACTCCACTTTCCCTGCCGCTGCTCTTTCCCTCTTTGCTATGAGCTGTGAACAAACAAATCACTTGCTCACATTAGCCTGGCACCGCTCACAAAATGATCACATCACTTGCTTGTTCACTGAGATCTCAGCAGCAGCAAACTTAAATCTTACTGCTGGGCGAGCCGCGCCCCACCTAAGATGAAAGTTTGCTGCTTTGCTCCTGCTTTCTCTCAGGGACGGTGGAGAAAGAAATCATTCCCCGTATATGTTATGATTTTCTGTGCAAAGGTAATCACCAGTACTAGTTTAAAACCAGCAGTTTTAGAAGTATGAATCAAAGGAAAGTAGGAGTGAATGAGGCCTCTGTGTGCATATGGATTTCCACACACTGGGTCACTGATTCAGTGACTCAGAATAGTCAAAAACCTGATTGTCTGTGGTGACTCAAGTAAAAACAATGAAGTTTCCCATCAATTATTTGGGGGTGGATTAGTGTCTATGAAACTGAAACACTGTTGACTTAGTCAATAACTGTCATCTCCCTTTTAAAAAATATGACACATACACATCTGCACGTACACATACCAAAGATATGTTGTAGTAAATGGAATAATATGTATCTCCTATCTCTGTTGCCTATTACAATAGTTGGTGCAGTACATGCATATAACCAGGCAGTCAAAATATTAAATCATTTACAAAAAAGATAAGAGGGTAAAAACAGAGATGCATTTTGTTTCCAGAAACACCATCAAATCTATTTCTATATATCTATTAAGACAAAGAAAGAAATCAATGACTTTAATATACCAGCAGCAGAATTGGGAGACTATAATGTATTTTTTTGTTAACATACATTTTTTTTTCATTTTTTGAATAATCTTCCTTTCTTTGGATAAATGAACCTGCTTGATTATTAGTTAATAGGTTTTTTTTTAACTTTGCTGTATCTTTATCCAAGGGCAGTGATGACCAACCACAGTTGGAGGTTGACATTGAGGAGCTACACAATGGGGAGACTCTGGAAGAGCCGGTGGACAAAGGTGTAGATTTGGTCTACTCCCTCAATGACAGGCCACCATGGTACCTCTGCATTCTACTTGGCTTCCAGGTAAATTAATCACGTGTCTTGTTTGGCCCTGTGTACCTATCAAGATCAGAATGACAAAAATAAGATCAAACAAATTGTTATCTATCAATTTACTTTTAACCTATCAGTGATGGTTAGCTTTGCTACTCTTGAGAATGTCATGGTAAAGTTGGTAAAACAAAAAATTATGTAGTTATTTATGTCACTGTGAAGTAACCGAGCCGATAAAGCAGAGAGGCACAGGGAATTTACTAAAAATATATTTTGATTTAATTACAAAAAGAAAGAAAAAAACCCATAATTTTCCATGATAATAACTTGGGCCCATCAAAGAACAAACTACAACATAAGCACCACACAGGAAACTAAAGCACTTAACTCACAAACACACACACAAGGGAAACATATATATACTGGCTGATCAGGCCATTTTGACACAAAAGGGGGACATATAATATCTACTTAAACAGACTACAACAAAGACTAAACTAATCAGTACAGTGCTAAACGGTAAACTATAAGGGAAAAAATGCTGAACTCTAAATAGAGCAAAGAAATAAAACAATAAATATTCTAAACCCTTCCTACACTTTCCTCAGAGCAAATGGAAGAATCCAATTAGGCCTCAGTCCATTTACAAAGATCCACAGCAGCTGGGACTCTTGTGTTCACTAGTCAGGTGACCAACTTGCCAAAACTTGTTAATTAAAATGTGAAATATGAAAAATATTTGTATGTATTTAAAGTGTTTGTACATTTTACCTGAAACTTGACGAAGGTTGCCATTTTTTGTTAAAGTGTTTGGCTGTTCATGCTGCCATCACAATCTCCAAACAGTTGTTAGTAATTTTTTCTGTCCATTTGATGAATGTAGTATTTACACTGATTACACATTGGACTGCTATTACTAATTTGGCTCATCGCCTTACTGCTAGATATGTCATTATCAGTGAACTAATTAATAACTTTGTCTTTAGTTTACTGTTTGATGATAAGCACCTGTCCTTAGTACTGAAAATGAATCAGGTAGTAAAATTAAGAATGAGCTAACCTGCCAAAAAATTATCCGGTTGGTGCTAAAGTCTCATGTAAATAAGTAAATAGGTTTAAAACATTGTCAAGCGTCCCTGCCCCACATATTCCCATGCATTTGTGTGGAAGGTTTATCTGAGCCTGCCCTTCTGTCTTTGGTGATGTTAGATTTGGGAATTTCAATGGTTGGGGAAAGTGAGTGGACAGTGACAGAATTGTGATCCCAGATGTTTTCACTGAGAACCTGAAGAACAAGCTTGCTTTGTTGTTTATCCTTATGTGAATAACCGTTCTGTCAGGGGAATAAACTACCTGCAAAGTGGGGGAGTAGATCCATGCTCTTTGTTATTCTTACCTTTGCAAGAGAGATTTCAGTCAATATGTGTTGTCCACATGCGTGCCACATGCGTGGGTTCTCACCGGGTACTCCAGCTTCCTCCCACTGTCCAAAGACATGCCTGATAGGTTAATTGGTCACTCCAAATTCTCCCTAGGAATGAGTGTGTGC
>JBBBVU010000010.1:10954383-10965628 GCA_037177055.1 Atherinosoma microstoma
CTTCGGTGAATGCAACACAGGTACAACAATATGACCAATCAGAGAGGAGTTTTACGGAAGCGGGTAAAACTCCGTGTGTCACTGGCTGACAGCCCGGCGTTTTATCCCTAATCTGAACTCTGGTATTATTTCGAGCATCATCTGCCAATCAAATGTGTATGTTTCATATCAGTAAATCACCATTGCATGAATATCAAATTAAAAAGACAATGTTTGGCAAATCATATCTGTTTGTATCTGGTACTTAACTAATACAAGACTAGTCTAAAGAGCCCAGTCTTTTTGGTTCAACCTCGTCTTTTTTTTTCCTCTGTTGAGTGTTGTGACGGTTTATTTTGTTTTATAACTATGAATTCACTAACATTTTTTTCAATTGTTTTTCTGATATAAAAATATAAATCTTTTGAACTTGTTTTTTCTATTATCTTCAAAATGTTTTTAAGTTATTATTGAGAAACTTCTACTATTCTCATGAACCTATTGCAATATTGCTGAAATTGAAAACAGACGTTTAAAAGTGTTATTCAGCTTACATAATATAAAACACTTAATGCTTCAACTTTAGAGAGCACTTCAAACTTGACAGGTTTATTTCTCATAATTGTCTGTATGGATTCATGCAAAATTTGGTTTGAATGATTTAGGGTCAGGCATAACATTAAATTTCATAATAATTTATTGGCAGGGGGTACATAATTTTGCGGAGACCATACTCTATAATTCATATATGACATTTCACCATAAAGCAAAAGCTTTAAAAAGAAAAAAATAAATAAAAAAATCTATATGTCCCTTTTTCAGCGAATTAACTGATTGGTGACAAATGTTTGCTTATGTTCCTTTGAAAAGTCTACTTCTAAAGATCCTTTTAGAAATTAACTAAAGTAGTTTATATTGTCTTCACGTGACTGATCAAATCCTGCTAAAAAAATAAGCAGTTTTAAATTTAGTACTTCTGAGAAGTCAAAGTGAAAAAGACATGTAAACAAAAATATGTATAAGTTTCTCATGTAGATCATCCAAATAGTTTTTTTTTTCTATAAATGTGTTAACCTACTAAATTAGACAACCAAGCATGAACACTGACTCCAAGGGTCCATGTAGAATCATCAAACATGTTTTGGACTGTGGGAGGAAACATACCCATAGGGTAAATTTCATATAGAAAGACCTCGAATCATCTTGCTGTGAGGTGACGGCTAACCACCACACAACCATGCAGCCCTCATGGATTTGTAGAAAAATGTCAGATTATAGTAGGATTTTGGAAATACATAATGTTGTTCCAGCTCTGGCTTATTGTACTGCTCATCTATGTTGAATTTTTAGGAATTGTGATAAAATATTGGGAGGCAATAGTAAAAAAAAAAAATAAAAATAAAAATCTTCTATTTGCTAACATGCTCCTGAGCACTTGTGTGGATTAAGAATATTTATTTTTACATTTGTCTAGTAAACTGTTAAGTAGATGCTTGTATCAATGCACATATGCCAGCATGACACAGAAATCTTGACTCTAAATGCCACACATTGTGCTATCCTGTTTTATACTCAAGATAATGGCTGAGGAGAAGGTTAATTGGGTTAACGTAAATGCTAAGATTAGGTTTCTAGTGGTGGTGGCTAAGGTGAGGTTTAGGGAGTGGAGCTAAGAGACCTTCTTCACAGGAGGGTTGATATCGACAATGTGTGCTTCATAATCTAAACATGGGAGCATATACTTTATGCCTGCATGTTTTCACAGTTCCAAACTTTTTCTTTAAAAACAAACTTTGAAGTGTACATTTGACTGTTTTGTCTTCATCTGTCGCCGATATGGAAAATCCTCAAAACCTCTTCCTGGCATCAGATTAAGATCTATACTCTATCCCACAATGAAGATTAGCTCCTCTGCCTTTTCTTAGATACCTCAAAAATTTTAGATGATCAAAACTGATCAAGAACGTCACAAAGGTCACCAGTGTAATCCTGTGTGGTATTTATGGCACTGTCTGTCTGAGCATGCCTTGCTTTTTAAGGGGTTAAAACAAAGGATCAACAAAACAAAGTTTTAGTATTTAAAGACTGATGAACCGAGCGGTGAAGCCCAGTTTTAAAGTTCAAAAAGGGGTTTAATTTTTAACCCAAAAACATGAATCCAAACAATTTACAAAATAAATCATTAATCAGGCCATAAAAGAGGTCAATAACTTAACTCTACTCAAATAACTGGTAAAAAAAATACTAAAACAAACTGGGCAAACAAATGAAACAAACCTACCTGCCTAATGACACACAAGGGTTAACTTAAATAGTGGCAGATCAGCCCGAACACAAAGACACAAAGGAGTGACACACAAAAACCTAACTAAACGGAAGCAAAGCCTGCTGCTACTATTAGATTATTCATCTTCTGTGTGAATGTTATAGACATCAGGATCATTTTTAACTATCACTCTGCAAGGGCGCCCAGAGCCCTCTCCTGGCCAGCTTTTTGTTCAGGGTGGCATTGGCCACCCATGGCCACCACTTGGGGGCATCCCTGAATAGAACCAACTCTACATCCTTTTGGACTTATACTCAAAGAAGAAACTGTTCATACCTCCATTGTCTTAAATAATTCCCAAAATTTTATAAAGGCAGCAAATTACATGCCAATCAAGAGGAGCATCAAATACAAATAGATGTATAGGCCTCATTTCAAGGACAGTGTTGCTGTCATGGGGTCCATAGAATTATGTTTTTGCCAACTATGTGGGCACTCAACTATGTGGGCACTGTAGCTGCAACAACTGTTACATTTGGTGTAACATATGTAACCAACAGCTTTGGTGACACAGCAAGTAAAAATGGGGTCACGCACACAGAGTACCATATGTGAAAGCCATGTGCCTGGGGCAAATGCCAAGTCTAGCAACAACACTTGTACCCGCTCAAAGAACAGGCCATTTGTTCAGATACAAAAAAGGACGATGGTTGTCTAGCCTTGAAACTCCTTTGGCACAAATCTAACAGGATTACCAAATGCTAATCAGGATTGAGTTGTATGGACATATGTGAGTGTTCATTAAGTGAAGAGGCACCCTCGGCCACAATGTTCCAAACGTGAGGTATTAGAGAAAGTATATCAGGGAATTACCTGCCAAGGATTCATCATCCCGTGGAAACGTGACTTAAACTGGATGCTAGCTATGTCTGAGCTGAAAGTTTTGGATAGGTAGATGGAGAAATAAAAGGTGGCAAATACTAACATAAGCCTGCCCGTGCAAATCAGTAATTGATTAACAAAAAAAACTCCTGCTTCTTTGTGAGTAATCAGTACTAACAATGGAAAATTTTTTATTTTAATCTTAGGAATATTTCCTAATCATGAGTAAAATTATAGGAATCAGAAAAATCTAAATTTTTTGGCCTAGAGACAGATGTGTTTTGTTTGTATTTTTTGTTCTGATACTTATTAGGATCTAAACTTTAAACTTGTTCGCATGAACCCTGGCAGACAGTTGGCTGGAAGAAATGTTAACATTTTAGTGTATTACCAGGAATTGAAGGTAAATCAGAAGAGCAAGAGAAATAAATCTCCAAAAGCATCCAAGAGCTACACATCAGGGATTAGAGCAAAAGATGGAGCAGGTTAGTTTCTTCTTGGCTAAGCTACTTTATACAGCTTTACTCTAATGTACACACCAATGAACTAATACATGGAGTCCAGAGAGCTAGAAGGTGTCTTTTATCAACCCAGTCTCACTCCAAATTATGTAATACGTATGTTGGTCCACAGCGCAAAACATAGCATTTCCCAAAAACCGCGCTGAAATTTTGGCATTCGCTACATCTCATTTTCCCAGTCATTTCTACGGGCATACAGGCATAAAAAAACATACCTATTTAAAAACAAATCAAAGCATTTTAGCTTAACAAGAAATAGGACACTGGGCAACCAATGAGCCGCTCGCATTGGGCGGGCTCCTGATTCAGACGTTCTCACTCAATTGATTGTACATTGATCCTCTTCCCACAAACCTGGTCAAATCTCGCCTCGCCTCTCTGTTTTCTCTCGTAACTGCCATCATTCACTCGTCACTCACCTCCAGTGGCGGATCTAGACAATTTTACATGGGCTGGCAAAAGGGGGGCAAGAGGAACGCATTAGCTAAATTTACATGCAACAATTTTGATCCTATTGAATGTTCAATTAGCATAAAATGTGTCATGTTAAACTCCTCAGTTCATCCGATCGGTCTTGATCGGAATGAATTTTCAATCTGATCATAATTCATTTTCAATCTGATCAAGAAGGAAAATCTGATCAATAGGAAAACCTAAGCATGTTTACACTCATTCTGATGGTTTCTGTGATGTATGTTCTATCTGCTCATACTTGAACCACGTGGGGGTTAACTGAGATGAAGAATTTCAGGAAAAATGGCGTCAGCAAAACAGAACTAGACTGTATAACTAAGATTGTAACATACAGGACAGATACCAGTATCTCTTTTAGGGTTAACTAAAGATGACAGTTATGGCGCTATGAAGCAAAACATCTCACAAACCTGTAAATCTAGAACTTCTGCAACACTGACAACTCAATTACTCAGATGATCAGCTTTATATTTTCATATATCTGAAAATATATACTGACAAGTAGAATGATTTAATAAAGTTTCACAGTGCTTCTCTGTTATAAGATTTGCTCCAAATTTAGTTTTTTTTAATCACAATCACTGATGAAATCAGTGACTGTAAAAGATATGGACGAACCTTCCGCCGCCCGTAGGTTTCTGAAGAGCTGAAAAGAAGCTTGTTGGGAAATTCCCACCTTTGCCACCTTGGCAGCGTCACGAGTCTCAACACTCCTGGAAAAAGCAAAAATGAGCGACGAGGTGGTGCTGACCGTGGGGCTGTGAGCATGGGGATGGATGATTGACACCCATCAAACTCTGAACTGCCTGTAGCTACGAACTAACACAGCTAACACGGAGCTAATGAGCTAACGGAGGTAGGCGGTCTAAGGCGCGCTGTTAGCCGGCCAAAAACCCTGGTTGTGCTCCCTCCTTTTGCTGGATATCTGGCACCTCTCAATCAAAAGGATACACCACATAATTACAAAGAATCTCAAGATTAAATGACATCTAAACTAATGAGTTATAAATAAATTCACTCCCCCCACAGTTATGAAGTCATGAAGGTACCCTTGATCTGTTAAACTTAAAATGGGTTTTTTGTACCAGGCTGTAAACATGTTTAATTCTGCTGTGAAGTTGGCCATTTTAACATGGGAGTCTATGGGGATTGACTCCCTTTTAGAGCCAGCCCCTAGCGGAGGAGGGGGGAACTGCAATTTTTGGCACTTTCACATAGGCTTCACATTTCTCAGCCAGAGGTTGCCGCTTGGATTAAATAAATGAGCTACATTACTAAAACTTTACATATCTGACCTGATATCAGACCTGCACTTTTTTACTGTAAATATGTTATATGGCTGTCTAACACAGAACTCAGTCTGTATGATCAATGTCATAATCCCATAGGAGTCATATGGGATTATGACATTGATCATACAGAACTGTCACTAAAGCTTCAGCTCCTGAAACAGAAACTCAGAAATTCAGGAAGGAGAGACTTTTGTCCTTACAGATGATGTGTTTTTACAAGTATGATTTAAGGACAAAAGTTGGAGGGGCAGGTGGGAGGGCCAGTTGCCCCCCTTACCCCCCTGTAGATCCGCACCTGCCAGAATGGCCCGCCGCTCTTTCATTATTGAGCTGTCCCCGTGCGATATAATAAATCAATGTCAGCTGAAATCCAGCGCTCTGTAAAAAAAAAAATGTTTGAACTAACTAGTTATGTGTCATTCGTGAAGAAGCCGGCTCTAAGAGACGACTCTTTGTAGTGAACGAGAAGAACCAAATCCTGGCTAAGATAACTGAGTCTTTAGAAGGGGCAGGACTTTATTTTGATACATTCAATACATATGAAGAAAGACTATAATCTTAATACTATGTGTAAAAAAAGGAAGGGCCACTTTGAAGACAGGAAGTGTTGTGGTACAAACCAGGTGCACAGAGAGAGATGGTAAGATAGATTTAAATCATAAGTGTGCCAGGAATAAATGGATAAATTAGTGAATTTAGTGTCCTAATCCTCAGACTTGGCCTTTATTTACTTGATTTGTGCGGTGTGGATCTGTGTTTAGTTGTTCGTTTAAAGTTTTTATCAAAATATTAAACATAACTTTATTTTCTAAAAAAAAAACAAGGGTACAAAAATAAGGCTCTTAACAAAATAATAAATAAAAGTTGCATACTAACAACAAGTCACCTGCCAAAATTTAATTTTAAAATCAAAAAGCCTGGAATCCAATTTACATCTAAAACTTTCAACTGTTTGCAATTTTAAGACATTACAGGAATTAGAAACAGCCTCCCAATTCTCAAGAAGACATGTTCTTTGTGATTAGATTGCAAAGTATTGTTGTTACAGCATGCCTTCTTTGTAAGGTGTGATAATACTTGATTTGCCCAACTAGAAGCACTCAGAGAGCACAGATCTCTGTCAAGCCATTGTTTTTTTTTTGGAGGGGGGGCAGTGATTTTGGACATTATTTTTGAGTAGAAGCTCTAACCGTAAAACTATCCTGATCTTTCCATAGTAAAGAATCCTTTAAAAAATTCCAGGCGGTGATCCGGCTCATCCCCAAAATCTAATCATTTGTTCCTTATTCCATTTCTGAGATTTCAAGAAAATTTCATCATAACCTATCCATAACTTTTTCAGTTATGTTGCTAACAGACAGACAGAAAGACATAGAGACAAACAAACCAACTCCACCGACTACATGAATACCGATTTTTGTGGGAGACAAAAATCTATGTTTGTCTCCCACTACTAATGAATCCCCATAAGTGGCTGTATTTACGTTTTTAAAGAATCATCATAAAATCGAGCACTTTTGGATATCAAGCATTCTATTATGACATTTAAAAGCATTTTTTCAGCTTTTAATTAAATGGTTTAGGTTGCCAGAATCAAGTATTTTTCTAATCTAAAATAGCCAACACAATCCTAAAAACATGTTTATTCCCATGACTAATATTGTTTCTGTTGCAAAACCTCTCCTTCCAGTTACTTCTGCTGAGGGTAATTTTCTCTTTTCTTTATAAACAAGAGAAATAAAATCAGAGCAAACACCACTAATTTTTCATCCATCCCAATAAATTGCCTTTCCCTGCCAGCCCCATAAGATTTTGTTCTATTTCACCTCAAGATGTATTTCTAAACTACGGTTCATATTGAGGATCTTAGAAAAATCATTGCTAAACAGCCTTTTCGTGTCTGAGGAACATTTGATACACTTCTGTTTGTCCTCCATCATAAACTTCAGCAAGCAGCAAGAAGAAGTGTGCTGCGGCCTACCGTTTTAGTCAATGGTGTGGTTCACCCCGGGTACGCTGCGGTGCGTGTCCTAGAAGCACCTCATTGCAGCTCTCCGCTAAATATAGAAGCCAGGTCTATTTTGAGTAGCACGAATCCAGAGCACATCAAGCTCAGCAGTTCAGATAGGACCAGACAGGAAATCAGACATGACACCAGTGTAAAGCATCCGGTAAATTTCTAAATATACCTCATGGCATGCAGCTTTGCAATCGCTGAACTGTGTAAACATTACATCATTGCAAGTTACAACAAGGTAATTAAGGACAGCAAGAAACACAATTAAACGTGTGGACAAAATAATCAATTTGGCTGGAGTTACTTATGGTTGTAGGCTAGCAAAAAACTCAAGAAGATGGATCCAAAAGACCATCGAAATGAACCTCAGACAGGCTTTTGTTTACATGCAGCCTTTTTATCCATGGGTTTTATGCCCAAAAAGAGGACATCACAATTTTTCTAAGAATTCTTGATCTCACGGATGCAGCAGAGAGGACTGCACTTGCAGACACTGCATCTGACATGCATCCGGTGTGAATTGGTGCTCTGAAGAGGTCGCACTGACAGCTTTACTAAACCTACATTACATTCGATTACCTCTCCTTTTGCCAAAGATATATCCTGTTGGACTGCGAGTCAAACAAGGAAACCTTTGGTATTGTTACTAGCAAACGTCACTTTTTAAGCTTATATGACAAGCCATCTGTCTCTGTACATCTATCTAGCAATGAAAGTGTGGATAGTGAAAGCAATGTATAAAAGTGAAAAAGACTGGAAAACTGAATGGGTTGAATCTATTACTTGGGGCTATTTTGAGTAAGGTGAGACAGGGTTATTGTTTTTAACTTTGCTTTAGGTGTTGGTGTAGATTCTCAGTCATCCAGGTCATGGTAATCCTAAGAGCTTGAATCGAAGGCAACTGGACTTCTTTTTGTCTCTCTAAAATGTTTTGCCTCTCATCCAAAAGACTTATTCTAGTCAAAACTTATTGGTGAGAAGTCTCAGGCATCATAAATTGTTTTTTGGCCATTTACACTTGAAGGTCATTGAAGTCACATGGGTGTTGTTGACCTACCAAACCATCCTGTAGGTGGATTGTTGCCACCTGTGTGTTGCTTTCGTGATTGACCATCATGTGATGTGTTTTGGTTACAAGATATCTAGAATGTGAATGGTTTTGAAATTTCCTGTAAAGGAGAGTCAAGACTGTATTGTAGGTGTTGGACAGATGAAACCTCCAGGCCACTTCCCCTGTTTAATGTTTTTTCCCCATTTAACTTAGATGGCCTCTTTCACTCCTTTCTCAAACCATTTTTCCCCCAACATGTGCATTGTCCCATATATCTTGACGTGTTTTGTTTGGATTCTTCTATATTGAGGTCTGTGCAATCCTTGCTGCAATGGACTGCATATAAAACTCCTACAACAAGAACAGCTACAACTACATCAAGATGAGTGGAGCTGGAGGAGCACTTTCATCATTTTAAGTTATTGAATAGTATCAGTACTGTGTTTACAATTTTTCGCTGCCACCACGTGGCAAAGAAACATGTATTTCAGCTTTAAAGATAAGAAGCAGTGTTAAGAAATGCTTCATAACTTCTTGGATGTCTGGGAAAGGACCATAAAATTACTGTATAAATCAGTTACACATGAGAAAGATCAGTTCGATGAGTACTCATAAAAGGAAGAACTGCAAGAGGAAGAACACATGACTGATAAAAACAGAAACAGATTCGACTGGAAAATTAAAAAAAGATTTTACTGAAAAAGAGATTTATTTGCATGAACAAGGCAGAACTTTTAAAATAAAGTTAATAAAACTTATTTGCAGAAACACTGAATAGTTTAAGGTGGTACATTTTATCTTTGTTTGTGATAACGTGGCTGATATTTGGAATCTCTGCCACATCTGAATTTATTCAAGCTGAATTTTTCTGCCATCTTCCATCTCTCCTCTCCCGATTAGGGCTGGGTATCATCACTAATTCCCTGAATCGATTCGATTCACAATAGTCTATTTCGATTCGATTTCGATTATATTCGATTCAATTTTGATTCATTTACAGCTAATTGTTTAACAATACTTATTTTTCTTTAATCTCAGGTAACTATTTTTATAAAACACTGAGCATGATAATAAAATTGTTCTAAATATCATTAAAGTTCAGGTCTCAGAGAAGGTGTTGACGTTAGTAAAACTTACAAAGAATATTGGATCCAATTAAAGCCCCAATATGATTCAGAGATTCCTTCAATGACGGTGCAGCGCGTCTCCATGACAACATGACGCTCTCTGTGAAACACCAGAGCAAGATAAAAACTCCAGCTGCTCCTCACTGGAGCGAGAGGCTTTCCCTCTTCACCTCACTGACAGAATTTTTGAAACTCATATTTTTGTTTAATATTCTGATGCGCGCTCTGTCCGCTGATCACCTGTGTGTCTGTCTGTGTGTGTGTGTGTGTGTGTGTGTGTGTGTGTGTGTGCGTGTGCGCTCACTGTAGAGGACACAGAGAGCAGCTGTGTGCCATTGTTTAGTTTTTAGTGAAAGGATGAAGTGTAAATCTGTTCTAGAAGAAACGTGACTAAACTTACTTCTGTTGAGACCTGATTGGGCGCCCAAATTGGAATTATTTTGAAGGTACATGGGTAGTGACATCACTTCCTGTTGTTGAATGTGGCAGAGCGGTAATATGCTGCTAAATAGTTTAAAGGTAAATATAATCCACACTGGGGAATGAAAACATCTGACAGTGGCCTCATCTCGGCAAGAAAAGCTGATTTTGGATTGAAGTTAAAACAGGAAACCGGCTGTGTTTACTAAGATCTCGCGGAGCCTCGGCAAGTCACGCGAGAATTGGGTCACGTCATCAGAAAATATAGACGTAAAAAAAATCGATCCTTATGTTTTAGGAATCGATATTGAATTAATTTAACTTGAATCGATTTAAATCGATTAATCGATTTCTTAAACCCAGCCCTACAACCCTACAGCCCTAGATTGCAGTGGCCCAACCTTCATACCTACTTGCTCACATTTTGCATATTCCATAAGAGCAAATTAATTGCTTAAAATCTGAGAAGAGCTGATTCAGGGGGGAAAAAATTCCACAATTGCTTAAAGACATGTTATAAGGACATCTTTATTTGGAATTTGAGCTTTTAAAAAGGTTTTCAGACTGTCTATTTTTTGCAGATTTTAGGGCAGATTTGATGTCAGGGCTTCATGAAGTATTATTTATTACTGTCAAAGTTAACGCAACTTCCCTTTAACAGCGTTAATTTGTTTTAATGACACCCACCATCAGGGTAATTTCAGAAAAGTGATGCAGAAGCAGATTGTGGCTGAATGGATCTTTTACACGGACTGTTTAGCACTAAAGTTCTGAAAGATGGTTTTCTGGACAAGACTGAGGTATTTGATCATCTAAGTTCTCCAAATAATGGAGGAGAATGCGACTCAAACCGACCACGGCCTGAGGAATATAAAAGAAACTTGGACTTACGTAGACACAGAGCTTGCAGGCGCTGTTATGATGCATTCAAGGTAGCTCGGAAAAATACAATTCTAGCAGTCTACCTCACACAATGACAACTACAAAATTAAGCATAAATTATAAATAAGGATAAATTATATGTTTTGAGTCTATGTGGCCTTCCAAAGAGCTTTGATAAGTATTATGTAATGATAAACAGGGGAGAGCGGGGTAAGTAGTGCCAATTTTTACTTAAAGTACCTTTAAAGAAAGGGGCTTACAGTAATGCCTCCAACTAAAATATGTTCATATAGTTTAGCATGTTGTGCATCCCTGGGAACAATGACTTTGGATC
>JBBBVU010000010.1:10977820-11001828 GCA_037177055.1 Atherinosoma microstoma
AGGAAACAGAATTATATCGTTCTGTACCTCATCACCTGACAGGACACTCCAACTTGTGCAAGATGTTGACGTTTTCAAATTTATGACTCTGCGGCTACAGTAGTGGTAATAACGTGCTTAAACAGGGAGGCGCCAGGTACCCTTACTCACTGTCCTGTCATATTTTATAATGGGAGATGAAGCTAATGTGTATGAGTTACATAGTAACTCCTGCTGAATCAAATCCATCCTCACTCACTGAAGTTAGATGGAAAACCTTGAAAACAAGCTTCCTCTTAAAGTAAAACAACATTCTCACTATTCAAATGTGGTGCCTTACTCTGCAAATGGAAGTTCAGTAACCTCATCCATTTTTTTTGTATGATTTATTTATTTCTGTTTTTAAATAGTTAGACACCAAATGCCCTTACTTCCTTAGCTTGTTTCAAGGTGCTTGGAATTGAGCACTATAAACAGAAATAAACTGAAGTTCAAGCATCCTGATATGAGCTATTGTGACTTATTTGAATCTTCTTTTTTTCAGTATGTGTTAATGCCATCAGTATCCTGTTTCACAGAGTACTGAAGCCGGTTCTCAAACTCAGCAGTCATTTGAACGGTTTCATCTGCTGTTTATCTTATCGCCACTCCACCTCACCCCTCTTCTTCTCAAGAATATTACAGACCAGTTTCAGATTTCTACATGAAAAAAATAAGAAATAAAACAACTTTAAAAAAAGATTCTTATGTATTTATCTACTATCACTTTACACACAGTGATGTATCATTTAAACCCTGGTTAAAGTTATACCTATTTATCCTCAAAACAAACGAATGCACTTGCAAAAGAAGACACAGTAGAAGAAAAGGGGAAATTAGGAGAAAGTAGAAATAATGTAGAAGACCAAGCATCATCTACACAGAAAACCAAATGGACCAGCTTGGTCTCACCAGAAATTGTAAAATATAAACCTTTGTCTTCACATGTAATATGTAATTATTTTGCAATTCAGGCTTCAAATTTTTAGACAATGCACATGTTTTACTTGTCATGAGAATACATTGATGGGCCATATAATTAACAATCAGACAATGATGATATTTTTGTTATTTATTTAGATATTTTTAGCAGGATTCAAAACAATCAGGCCTGACTGTGTATAATACTGTGATAATACTGTTTTCCAGCAGGTTCATGCTCTGCATAACATACAACACACAATCATCATAACAACACACTACAATACAATCTTTCAACAATAGGGACTGATATGAGAACCATTTAAAGGGGGCTTTCGAAGCAACCTCAGTGGTAGCAGTTATAATGGTCTGACAAATATCAAGCAAATGTCTTTTTAAAAACATTTGTGAAGGTATAGTCCTCATGTGCTGTGGGATCTCATTCCAGGCTTTAGTGAGCTGTAAGGTCAGTCTTTAAGGTATCTATACCACCATGTTTTCATGCACTTAATCATAAAAAGAAAAAAAGAGTAATCTTTAGACTTTTCCTTTCAGAACAGAAAAGCAACCTCTGTGTTTCTCGGTATAGTTTTTTTTGTCTCTTAACTTTATCAAGTAATATAATGGAGAAAAAAAAACATGAAAACATGGATCCATTTGATGCAATAATGTTAAAAACTGTCTTCATAAACTGTAAAGCAGCACAGTAATGGAAGATTTAGGCACAAGGACGATGATACATCAGGGCTGTGTGTGGTTGCATCTGTTTATTTCTGGCCCCTTGTGGCCAAAAATGAACTGAAACAATCTCTAGATTTTCCAGACATTCCACAGGAGACTCCCAGTGTAAGTACAGGAAATCCAGCTTCTTAAAAATCTGGAGGTCATCCATCGATCCGTGCAGCCGTAGTATTTCACAGACAGATTTGCATAATAAGCACATTATGCAATTACATCTCCCAGACAGCCGCTCTCTGTGAAGGCTAAGAAAGCTTTGTTTCTCATTTGAGGCAGTGGCCATTCATTAAACACTTGTTGTTAATCCTATTATGTCTTTGCAAACCAGCCAAAGTATTACGAAAATTCTGCATCCACACTACACAAGCTTTCGAAAGCACAGAATTTCACTGGGTGTGCATCATTTGCACTCAGTCACCACACTCAAACCTCCTCCTACTCTAATGAGCTCCTAACAGGCAGGTGCTTTAGGCTCTTACATGTTGCAGATTAATAGTAGCTACATACCATATAAGTATTTAATTTCCCCTTTAGGCAAGGAACACTCCTCTGCCACACAGTTGTGTTCAAAATCCTATAATTACACTATCCTCAGGCACTTTTGCCTCCTTGAAAGAGACTTAACACAAAGTTATTCAAAACATCCCTCCCACAACTTCTTCTGCTCTATAAAAATATCTTCAACTGTCAGTTTTGGGTCAGAAAGTCATGATAGAGCATAGATTGTTGCCTGCAATTTTATATTTTAGAAAGTCATTTGGAAATAACACAACAGATGGGACAAACATCCGCATCAAGATGAGGATGTCATAACAGAGAAAATAAGAACATGTGGGGAGTTTTACACTATTCACACATGGAACCTTTGGCATCGCCTGCATTTATTATATGATAATGGGATGTTCCAGACTGCATTGCTATTGAAATGTCTCCAACCCTTTTAAGGCATGCATTATAAGCATCATGCATCTTTAGTACTTGTAATGTAATATTTCAAAGCACTGCATTTGATCGATAAAGGTCATTTGTCAGCATGCCTGCACATCTCATAAATGGTATGCTGACTGTGCAATTGTGTCTTTGCCATTTTTAAAAAGACCTTATAAATTTGATGTATGTTTTAAATATTGAACCCTCCCTTTTTGGTCTGGGCTTCTCCTCAACTTTGTAATGAAAGCGAAGCCCACCTTCATCCAAGTTTCTTACAAAAAATGAAAGCTAATGTAAGCACAAACATGGATAATCCTTTATTGGGCAAATGACCATAATTGATCACTTCATAGGAAATTCCCCCTCATGCTACTCCATTAAATCATAAAAAAACCACGTGGAGTTCTCCTCACCAATCATCAAACATCGGGCCACATTCCAGATATTCTATTGAGATTAGCTTTCAACAAAAAATGAGAACAAACATTTAGTACTGACCACTTACTACTGTAGGACTGCTATTATTTTAGAGAAAAGTAAAGGGTTAATAAGGCTTATGATATACAGATGTATGCTAAACTGACTTCAAGAAACAAATTTCATCAATAAAAACCTAATCAAAACACACTTTTTTTCAAACAAGAAGGAGCTGATATATGCTGTTCAAAATGAGTGGGGTCAGATGACTCGGTGGATGTTTTTAATGCTTTGATATCTGGCCAAACTTGATGCAAAAACACTCATGGTTTCACAAATTCCATGACACATACTTGGACTCTTTCAGATACTGAGTCATTCACTGCATTTGGCTGCATATACACTCACACAAGTCTGAGCTGGACATTCAACAATACCCTGTTAGATCACTGATACATTTTTCATTGAAAGTTTGTATAATGGACCAGAGGAGACTTTTTTGTCCTAAAGCAAACTGCCTATCTGGAAAAAAAGAAGATATTATCAGCAATAATAAGCTTTAGTGTTTTATAATATCATTTATTTATTTATTTATTTATCATTTTCCATAGCTCGATTATCTTGAAACTGTCTTACTAATGAGTACGAATTTCTTATCAAAAGCTGATCATTTTATTTTAAGTAGTAAAGTAGTAAGTGAGTAATGGACGCAAAAATGTTCCGATGGTTTTTCTTTTACTTCCCTAGTGAAAAGAGGGAATAATAAAAGAGGAAAAGGGAAAATTATATTTATATGATGCAAAAACTTGGTAAGGTCACGAGTCTGGTTGGGTTTTTTTTAAATGTTTTTTTTCCCTGGTTGGAAACCAGGTTAAATGTTTTCTTTTCCTCTTTTAAAATAAATAAATAAACAAACAAAAAACTATAACGTGCAAATATCCGTGATTCCACAAATCGCTTGACACACTTGGGCTCATTTAGCCCCCCATACACACCTTTCATATTTTTGTTGTTCATTTATTATCCTCTGAATGAATTATCTCTATACCATGACTGAATCGCAAAGCTTTAAATATCAATGAGTTACACGTCAGCCCTGCAAAAGCACCACTTGGATCATAAACTCATTGTTAAGCGTGCGCGCCTGCACGAAGCCTTGGACCTGTTGTTTCTCTGTGATGTGTTTATGTTGGCAATAGTGGGTTCTTGGAGTGAACCTTTTCTCACCGCCGCTCGTCAGAGGGCGGCTCTTTGACTGCTTTTTACGCATCATTATAAAGGCTTAACTCCCTCCCTCTTTGCGCTGTCCCGCTCCTTCGCTACGAGCCCTCACTATCTGGATCTATGTTGTAGCCGTAGATAGATGGGCTGTATGCCACACGCCACGAGCCTACAGGTTGCAAAGACTGAGCCTTCCACTTCATTTTCCAACACTGCTGCTGCTGTTGTTGTTATTGGTCCTCTAATTTTTCTTCTTGGGGCTTTTTTCTCCTCTGCTTGGATACTGCGGACTTAAGCATTGGATATGTGCACACAGGATGATGACAACCCCTTTCCTCCCCGTAGAAGTAAAATAAAATAGGCTTTCGCGCACACTGGATTAACTCCTGTCATTCCATATGAAGAAGTCAAAAGTAAGTCTTAGCTCTATCGTTGTTTGGTTTTTCCTGAAGGCAATAAACGGCGTGAGTTGTGGCGTGACGCGGGGCAGTGGGACACGTTCCGCTGCGCTCGAGCATCCGGAAAGCCGTGTAATATATATATATATATATATATATATCTTCAAGTATTCTTAGAATGTACTTCGTGTAAGCGAAGTGGTTTGTAGAGACATAACTAGATTTAAGTGCAAGCGGATTCAAACCCACTCGGTGGCGCTTCCTTAAAAAGGAAGTAATTACTGGGGGGCAATGTGTCAAACCTGCTTTCCCTCCTTAATGCAACGTTTGCTCAAAACAAAAAGAGCTCTACCTGAGTATAGTTGCTGCAGATTTTCCATTGTGTTTGTCCTCATACGTCGTTTGAGGAACTGCGCCTCCGAATAAATGTTACTGCGCCAGTCCGTCACTTCAGAGCCTGAACTGTTTGCGCCTTGCGTCACTGTCACTTGCTGTTTTTAAAAAAGAATAAAATAAAAAAATCTTTAATTATTCTATTTGCAATAATAATTTTAAAGTTACTCCTCGTGGAATATAGATTTGGCATTTGACTCAGACAAGCTGCAAATGAAGTGCACTTGATTGTGCAATCATGATTGCCAGTTTAATTTGGGTAAGAGAGAAAAAGCTCAGTTGCTGCTTTTCCTTATAATTAATCCTCGTCACCTCTGCGGCTACAAAGTGAGGACAGGTGCAAATTGAAGCTACATAAAAAACTCATCAGTCTTTTCCTCCGCCGCCTGTTTCCTCGATGTCCTAAAGACCTGCTCCGTAGGTTTGACGAGATCTTTAGGGCCAGTTTGAACTAAAAGTCTGCAAGCCCTGACACCATAATCTGTGCTCTCTGACATAGCTGACCTTAAAAATGTGCAAATTACAGAATACTGTTCAATCCTCTTCTGTCCCTAATCCATATTTAACACTATTTCTGGCTAATCACGATATTTCATTTCATTTTCATCAATTCACAACATTACTTATTTCATATTTAGTGATGTAGGAAGCTAGAGTAGCTGTCAAAATGTTTTTTTCCTTTTAAACACGTCACTAAAGGACAAAGTAGAATACACACATGCTGCAAATATATCTTAATGGGTAAAAAGCCTTCAGATGGACACAGTAAAATTAAATTGATTGTATAGATTTAGTATCTATATCAGCTATCTATAGTTAGCATACAACAAGTTGTATAAACTAAACTTTAATCTTCATTTCATCCCAGGTTGTTTAACTAAAACCCCCATGCATTTCAGGATTTTTTTTCTCTGCCTCACTCTATGCTGCAAATTTGAGCTAGTTTTAATCTCTAAATCAGATTAAAAAATAAAAAGGACATTAAGCATATTAATGTGGACACAGCAGGGTGTCTACGTGTGTGTTTCCATGCAGCAGGGAGTTAAGTCTTTGAAGTGAGGACTGGAGGCTGGGTGGGCATCTCTGTGGCTATTAATCATATATTTGAGCAGGGTTTTCTTCATGCATTTTAATGAGGTTATACAGTAAGTTGTGCTACTTCATGTGCCTGTCTGCATTAAGGAACACCTTTCATCATTTATTCACATTCTGACATCTGCACAGATTGTGTTGCTGTCTTCTATCACATAATTAATTAGCAGGAATTAAATTCTTTATGTTTTGCTAATAGTACAATAAAGTTAAATACTTTACATTTCTTTATTTTAATTTATATTTATACTTTTTGGGTTTTGAATGCATTGTGTAAAAATGTGTCTCCTCTCAAGCATTCCTTTTGATTGCATTGCTCCTTATTCCATAGAAAGCATATATAATGGTAGATTCATCCTACTGTGCTCTCTGACTAGTGTAATTTTAATAAACAGTGTTGTTTCGCAGTTTCTAACAACTAAGGCAATCCTTTTTGGACAAAGCTGTGGCGTATAAGGTGTGTGAAAGAGCATGTCTAGACCTTCACAGAACATTTGACACCAGTAGGGAGCGCTAGTTTTCTGAAGCCAGTCACATAGAGCTTTATGCTGTGGGGGGTTGTAGATATAATGTCACGTGTTTATATATACGTATGAGTGTGTGTGAGAGTGTGTACATAGAATTAGTGTAAATTTAGTAGCACTTATGCCAGATAATGGTTCAGATAGTTTAAGTCACATTCAAGTATGTGACGTTGTTTCCTCTTCTACTCACTGCCCTGGTTTCTGAGCCAGGCTGAGGTGTTTTCCTAGGTTACACACTCCCATCCAGGTGTAGTGACACAAGGTTGGTAAAGAGGCGTTAAGAATGTTTTGGCACTGGGGTGATTTAGACATGCACATTTTTTAAAGTGGAGGAGCTGGGCTCCAAGAGAGGCTGTAAATCCACAGGCCCACTGCTCACATAATCCAGGCTCAGTTTACCTCTTCTTTTATTGTTGTGGCCTCTGGCCTGCCGAGGACCTGCACGCAATATCAGAGTCCCCCCACAAAAATTGGATAATTTGTTACTTAGCTCCAAGAAATATTCTATTCATTTGTGTGTGTGTGTTTTTTTTTTTTTTTGTTTTGTTTTGTTTTGTTTTTTGTTTTTTTTGTTTTTTTTGGGGGGGGGGAGCATTCAGGGTCCAGAATGGAAGGCAAAGAATGAGGAAAAGGAATAGACACACAGCTCTGTATCATTAAAATTATGTCACATGTTCCAGGAAGCATACAGGAGGTAGGCGTAGTGGCAAAGAGGGTGATAGTGTTAGAATTACGCTCTCCAAAAATCACATCTGAATGAATTTGTTAAGTTGTTAATGAGATTATCCTTAGACCAGGAAACAGAATGCAAAACATTAAATCTGAGCCAGCATTCTGGGTTGTGTTAAATTCACTAAACCCAGAGTGGAGTTGGTTCCTGTGGAATCAAATATTTAGTTGCTTTAAGTGGATCCCATGACAGCCACATCTAAGCATTGTTCAGTCTACACTGCATTCCCCCACTTAATCATTTCTGTGAACATCAGCTCCTGGAGGTGATTTATGACACTTTACTGGAGCCAAGTGTGGAGCTAGTAAATGACCCCGTCACACTGGCTGTTACTAATGTTCTCTTGTTGTCAACAGACACACAAGCAGGTCATGTTAGTGAAGAATGTCCATTTGTCAGAGCTGCATATTAAATAGGCCTCATGACTCATGTTTTAATCACAGCTCGTGTCTGGCTGAAAATCTTTCCTCAAGTTATTTGCTTTGGGATGATCTGATCCGCTCATGCCACATTACCGTGTATCATCTTAACTACCTGATTACAAATTCACCTTTGCAGCTGCAAATATTACTCTGAAGATGGTTCTTAATGGTTGCATTATTAAATTAGATAGACTTCATGGGTATCGTGTTTCACGTTTCTCTGTAATGGACTCTGGAACTTAGATGTTATTCTAGAGTGTAGAATATGTTTCTGTGATTTTTGTTAGGAGTGGGATGAGGTTTAGAAGTTCATGTTCAAGTAGTTGTTCTCCCCCCCCCCAAAAAAAAAAGAAATTTAAAGAAAAGACATGCTTTTTTATGCTTTTCTCAAAACAGATTTGAAACTCAGTTGATGGAAGTAAAGAAACGTCACATGTAATGGTAAATTGCTGTTTCTATTCTGCAGCATTTTTTGTTCTTTACATGCATACTTTTTTCTCTAATATGTAATAAACTGTCAACTCAAGGATGCTTCAACGCATGCAGAGCCTGTTGAAGACTGTCAGTTAAGCTGGCTGATTTCATAGAAAATCCTAAAGCTGTGTCAATTGGTTAATGCATGCATCGACCTCTGAAATGTTACTCTATGTAGCACTTTCCTATAGTCAAAATCTATATTTTTTCCCCCAGTTTCATCTGAGAGGATGTCCCTTGTCTCATACTTACAAATACCGTCATTAGACATGTTTACCTTAATTGTTACCTTAATGCCCAGTCTAACCTTATACCCAGAGTATTTTGTACAAATGCTGTAAGCAGCAGGGATGCCTGCTTGGAAACCCTGGTGTTTGGCTGCATTAGCTTCTGTTTTGTATGAAATATAAAACCAAGAAGATCTCCATTTGAAGTCATCTCCAAAGTGTGTCGGATGACCTGAGGTGCATTTCCCTTTGTATAAGAGAGTACATGATCTTTCAAGCTAATAAAGCCAGCCAGGAAGTAGAAAGTATAAAACTCACTGCAGGAACTCAGATCCATTAACTACTGAACACTGATATCTGTCAGTCAGGAATTCCTTTTCAAACGAACATTCAAGCTTGGAGTTAACACTTGGATCACTTCTAAGATTTATCATATCTGGGTTAGGGCTTGTGTCTGCACAAAAGGCACAGTTACTTGGGATCATGTGAATTCAAACATTACTGGGGAAATCAGTGTCACATGGATGTGGTACAGGAGCAGAGCCAAGCTAATGGTTTTGTTTTGTAGATTGGCAGAAGGTTTAAACTAGAAGCCACAGCAATATTTCTTTTTTCAAGGCAATTAGCAGCACTTAATGTGACAGCTTTTCATTTTCTACCCTCTGAAGTCCAAAAATGTGTCTCATACACACTTCCTGTTTTATACTGAGGTTGTGGCCTTGCATTGATGTTTTAGCCAATTTCTCACAAGGGAGTACCATTTAGATAGTTAATAACTGTATTTAGCGAACACTGAATAAGTGGAAGGATGGGGAAGGGGTGTCTGTCCAAATTATTCTGACTGTACAACTGATTTAAAAGCATGACTAACAGAGAACATTTATCAATGAGAAAAATAATCACAAGAAAATCTGAAATCTGCTGCTTCGAGATTGTCAAGCCTAATTTCCTGGTTTTACTCTGTGCTGTTGCAAATTAAATATCTTTGGGTTTTCTTGGTCTGAAAAGTCACTGTGGGAACTAAGACATTGCTGTGGGCTTTTTGAGCTATTTTCTGACATTTTATAGATTAAACCAGTAAGTGATTCCTTGTGATTAATGAATGATGATGGTTACTGCCCTACAGCAAACACAGACTGTAATTCTGAGCTTAAATGTTGACTTGTTTCCTACGGTTGCTGTGGAGGACACATGGCATCAATGCAGATCTTTAGAAAACACTCAGCCACAAATTTTCAATGTTCTAATTTTCTGAAGTTATTCTTTGATAAACCTCTTGGGTTCAATTTGTTGCACTTGCTTTTAGGGCTCAACGATAAATCGCAATTTCGATTTAAAATTATTTAAGACATTGCGATCTGCAAATTGCAAAGAGTGCGATTTATTTACATGCTACATGGCGCCGTATCCAGGTTTCAAACCTGCAGCATCCGTGGTTTTACAGATCCACTTGCTTCAGACGTACTTCCTGTCATCTTTTTTGTGCAACAGTTGGGTCTTTTGAGAGTTAGAAAAAGCATCTGGTTGTGAATCTGCTCTATTGGAGTCTCAAATGTGTTTACATCGGATCTGCATTGTGTGTCACTCCCCGCACTCGCGTATAATATCCACTCTCTCACAGTCGGTGTGAGTCATGGAGAGGAGGCAGAGGACAGAGTAACTGGGTGTTTGTGCAAAACTTAGAGAGAGTGCAAATTACTCACCCTCCTCATATAGCAAACTTTTCCCGGTGAGAGGGTTCAACACCTTAATAAGACGAGGTATACTACATGTTTAAACATCATGTGACAGCTACACTCAGCTGTGAAGTCACATCTTCAAACCCCACCACGGACTAATTTTTCATAAATGACTGAAACACCTTGACAAAAAACACGACAGACAACCGTCCAACTTGTGAAATGTCCTGATGAAGTGAAAGACGGTTTTACTGAGTGAGTCGAAAATATTCTTAAAGTTCAGATCTCAGATAACGTGTTGATGTTCATAAAACCTACAAAGAATATTGGATCCATTTTAAGCCGTAATAACACTCAAATTCCTACAACTGTCAAATGATGAGCCTCTGTTCTGAATTGACTTGTTTATTAATAAAAGAACAGTAGAAGCATAACAGCATGTAGCATTAGCATGTAGCATTAGCATGTAGCATTAGCAGCATGTAGCATCAACATGTAGCATTAGCTGTCAGTCCGAGAATCCGCTTAGTCGACCAAACCCCTGGTGCAGCAAACCACCTAACTCCAAGCTCCACCAAAGCTGGTCTATGAACAAGATGAACACTCCGACATACATGACAACGACTAGATGCTTTTCTGTGATAGACATGAAGTTCTCATCATCTTCAGTAAAGTACAGCCTGCAGGAGAGTTTTAAAAAACAGGATTTATGTCTGATTTTCAGGTGGTTGAAGCCACAAATTGTCTGATATGCGTTCTTTGCTGGTTGGAGTGCACGCACCTGCGTGTGCACGCACATGTCTGATATCAGGGTGAAACTCCGGCTGTGTGCAGTGCAGAAATAATGTAGAGAGAAATGAGGAGCTGTGGTGTAAATAAGATAAATATCATCAGACTGTTTAGTTTTTACTGCAAGAACAAAGTTGAAACCTGTTCTAGAGGAAACTTCAGTGTTGCATCTTGTAGTTGGTAAGTGAAGCCATTCATATCTCAACTTTGTGTCCTTGTTAGAATAAAGAGCAATTCATATTTTGATGTCATGTGATAATCTTTCTGCATGAACACTGAACAGAAGCTGTAATTTAAAAGATTAAATCACACTCGCAATATTGGTCAGAAAAATCACAATGAGATTTTTTCCCATATCATTCAGGCCTACTTGCTTTATCCATATGTGCTTCATTTATTTTCTATTTCTCTTCACTAACAGTGAGCGATTCTCTTAAATCCTGTTGACTAAAAAGACTGAACCTTTCAGCAGGTGCACCAAGTGTTTATTTGAATATTCTCCAGAGTTTCCAAAGGTTTTTTTTATTTTTCTGCTTTGGCCAAGGGACATAACTGACAGTGTGAACTTGTTTTGGACCAATGGCGCTTTTTTAAAAACCGAACTCCTGTCACCTTTTTGTGTCATATGATCATTTCTGTGAGAGTTAACGAAACATCAAAGCACATTTCAGTGTGAGGATTTCTTGTTTGGCTTTGGTCAGGCAAACTCTTTCACGCTTAAAATCCATGAAACTTTAGTTTAGTTTTTTTTATTCCTGGATAAATGCTAGAATACATGTCAGTCACGTAAAGTCAATCAAGTCTGTTTTCGTTGGTCTTTGAATTGTTGACTTTGGGGGATACAAGGTTTCCCAGGGTAGCCGCAACATCTGTCTAAGTATTTCAGGGAGCTGAAGATTTAACCCTCATGTTACTAGAAATGTTGAGATGTCTATAATCCTTCTGGATTTTTTTGGACTAGATTTTTAAAGTCTGGATGTAATGTAAAACGAAAAGTTGGCTTTGGACAAACTGATGCTAATGTCCCCCCGGAGGCTTAATTACATCTACTTCAAAAAGGTTTTTTTGTTTTTTTGCTTTAAGACAGCTTTTCATCTGGTTTATAAAAGGGGGGAAATCACTTAATATGATTTCTGGTCTCTTTGCAGCGGTATCTAACTGTCACAGACTAAGTGAAGACACATTTTCAAGTGAGGATGATGATATCTGAGGAAACTTGTGATTTATTCCAACTGTATTCACAAAGAAACGTCTAAGCACACTGCTCAAACCGTAGTTGTCTATTTGTATTTGCTCAGTAGTCTTTAAAGGCCTCGGTTCTTTGAGATTGACAAGTTGCCTCAACTCATAATTAACAGAAGCTTTGGGTCTTTAAAGCATGAAAGACCTCTGGATATTTTTACAAGCGTGGACTCATCATATGTGAATATTCACCACTGAGCAATCCCAGTGTACATCCGACTCAGAGCAGTCCCTGGAGGGCGTCTAGATGGGTCTGCCTTTACTGTGCATTTGTTAACTTTGAAATTGCAGTTTCCACATGATCAGTTTGCCTTGGAGATAGGGAAAGAAAACACAAAGGACAATTAAAAGTGAATTCAGAACCTGTGTAAGTTATCTTTGCGGTTCAGGAAACTGAAGATGTCTACGTGGATTTCGTCAAATCCACACTGCTTTAAGCTTGAGATGCTGTCATATGGCTAAAGCTTCTCTTTGTGGTTTCAGAAACTGTCATATGCAATTATTATCTGGTCTTAAGAATTCAACATTATTTCCTGTATTCTCTGAGCCTCTGGCTATTTGGAAAAAAAAAAGAAAAGAAAAAAACACCTGAAAAATATCCGAGAATTCTCTCGGTGACGGAGTCCAAAATGAACAACTTCTATGGTTAAGAGGCACTTTGGAAAATTTCGTAATACGATAAGTCTACTTGTGCTCCTCGTCATGTCAGACAGATAAAAAAGCTTCGGCCTTATCAAAAATTTCAATGAGAAACTAAAGTACAGCCTTATAGCCACTAGTGATAGTCCTGGAAGAGTTCTAAAACTGAAATAGAGTTTTACTAAAGGCAAGATTAAATGATTTTAACAATGCTGCATACATGTTAGTTGCTGTAGTTCCAGGCTGTCTTTTAAGCTAGAAATGCCAACTTACTCTCACAACATACAGCCATGGCAATCGGAACAAAAAGATTCCAGTATGTCAGCAGGCACCCTTTCAGCTTATTCTTACAATCTAAAGGAAAATAGATTTATTTTATTCATTCCTCTTTTTTTCCTTTTGCCCTGTGTCAGTCGTGGGTGGATGGTACCTCCAGCATAACTAACCACATCAAGCATGTGTTGCTGATCTGCATCACTGGTTTTGCTACCTATGTGAAGTAGACAGCATAATAGATTAATTTGATTTGAATAATTGGTCCACAATGAGCTGGTGACGGCCACTACCGGTCATACTTATCCAAAGATGAATCACAAGATCAAAACCAATTTTTTTACTCACAGTTCAGTAAATCATTCTGTGCATAGATCAGTTAGGAATCCATCCTAACTGAAGAAGTAGGGTATACCCTATCCAAGTTGCTAGTTCATCACGGATTATCATATTTGAAAAGATAGTCTTAAAGAGACAGGAGGAAGGCAACAGGAGAATTTCAGCTGAGCTGTCGGGTGAGAACTTGTGAAGGTGAAAACTTGGCAGGACATTTGTGAAGGGAATCTGATAACAAGCACAGTTGCACAACTCAGCTCTCTTCCTTGTTGGCCAAGACAAATTCCCCTACTGCAGCTAGTGCATATTAACCAGATCGGTCCCATCCCTTATTTATTGACATAGTATGTAATGCGGCTATATAAAGAGACTGTAAGAGGATTTATGAAACATAATGTTTCCTTTCCAAAGAAAACAAGACAGAGAATACTGTCATCAACATATTGTTTTTCCTTCATCCCGTCTTTCAGATTAGCTCTCAGTAGTGAGAACAGATTTCCTACTGGACTCCAACGGGACTATGTGATTGCAGTCAAAGCATCAATAGTCTACATGTACTTGTGTACTCTAACGAAGCAGCAGTTTATTTGGGTAAATTACAGCTGAGTTCACCCAGGGGTTGTACATGTGTATTCAGATCTGTATCAGCCCATTATTAGATACATAAAAAATGGCAGCTTTGAAAGAGAGAGAGAAAAAAATACATAGTTTGCCTCTTAAGTTGAAATAACTAAGCCCATAACTCTTTAATCAAAAGTTGGGCAAATCTCTGATCCAGTAATATGATTAAGCTGCTACTCCATCATTTCAAATAACAAATATGTGGAAGAATTCTTTTCAAGAAGAGTAGTGTAACAGGGTCTCAGCACGCCAACAGACCCTCACTGGCTACTAAGAGCACCTCTGAGTCACTTTTCCTCTTTGTTTTCATTGTTTCTTAGTTGCATAAGTGTTTGTGCTTTAACCATAAAAACCTAACAGTGATTGTTGCTCTGATTTCCACTTGAGCCCATTGGAAATTTGGTCTCATTAGCCATTTCAAAAAGTTAGTTTCTTAACTTTTTTCTCACTAACACATGCTTTGATACAAAAAAAAACAAAACAGTTTTTCATTGAGATATTTTTCATTTAGTCAAATTAGCTATTTTTATGACATACATTTTTATAAATGCCAATATATAAGTCATACTGCATTAATTTTATACAGAAAGACCTCAACACAATTTCATAACCACAGCATTTCCTGTTTCATATAATTGTCTTAATCCAATGAGTTCAATGTATCAACGTAATGGTTATTAAGTAGTTTGGGCCTCTGGCCAGGTCCAATAAGAATATCAGGAAGTTAACTCGTCTGCTTTAGATTTCGGTTACAAAACTTTTTAAGGTAAAGCTGAAATTTATTTGGGTAAATCATTGCTGGCATTACTCTGAAGTTGTACAGGTCTGCAGATGGTCATTCTTGAGTACATAAAAATGGCAACTTTTAGAGAGAGAGACAGAGAGAGAAAACCTATCTTTCTCCTCTGCAAGTTGGTATAATTATGTCCCAAATTCTACAAATCTTCAACAATTATGTGATTAAGCCACTGCTCAACCATCTCTGACCACAACTTGCTCATGAAGAGGAGCTTTACAAGATCTGGACCAAGACAACTGACTGGCTACTAAAGTTTCATTTTTACAAATCTGTTTTAAGTCCTAGGGATAATTTTCATAGGAACTAAATGGTTTTTCAAAAACAGAATCTTTTGACACACAAGTGTTGGAAAAGAAAATGCCCATTTCCAATCTGGCAGGTATTTCCAGCATTGCATTTCCACCTTACTGTCTCACTCATCTCAAAGTCAGTCTACAATGAAATTTCAAAAATTTGTTTATTAGATTTTTACATCAAGAGTTGTTAACTGTTTGAAACACTAACTCTGTGAAGAAGAGACGCTGCTGAGCGTGAGCCATGGAGAGAGCGGCAATCGTGAGAACAAAACGGTGAATCAGAGAAATAAAATGTTCATTATCGTTTCATAAGTAGAAATAAAAAATACTCAAACTTTGCCACAGCACTGTAGGAAGGTGCAACATTGCCAGATTTTAAGTGAATGCAGCTGAAGTGGCTGTGTACTGCAGTCAACCCAGCAGCTCCCACACAGAGCAGAAATGTTCAACACTGCAAGGGCCACCCCGAAAGTATTCGTTACTTTGAACAGTACTACTTCCTAACCAGGGTTGTTTTTGGGGGAGGAATAAATATCTTGCTTGTACTTGTTTAGTCACTGATTGCTGTGGTGAAATGCATGGGATCATGGTAATGACTATATTGAAGTCCCCAATCGCTTAAAGACATTTTTGCAGCTGAAATACATCTTAAGAGTAAGTCTTTGTTTTTTTCGGGTGTTTCCGTTGTTTCCTTACTTGCATCGCTATTTTTGTTTTTCCCAATTAAAACCTCTAATCCACTGCAGACCACTTGGACAATATTGAGTTTGAAGGACACGTGTTACATACTGAGCATTGAAACCATTTGTTTAACACAGCAGGGACTCTGTAATTTCCACTAAGGCTCATGGTGAGATCTCATTAAACACAAGAAAAGTTTTTTTTTAGTTTTCTGTTTATTTCCTTCAACATATGCTTAGTTGCTAACACAAAGAGCAAATTGTTCTCATATAGGTTTAAATGAGCCATATCTGACAATGTATTATTAACAATAACTGTGTCTGACATCTTGCATGCTGTTGCCATCTGGATTAATTGATCTCAGCCCACATGATCTTTGCCTCTTTCTGTTCATCTGTTGGTAATAAATTACTCAGTTTTACTCTGGGGGGGTCAAAGTTGCCAGTGGAGATAATCTTTCAGTGTGAGATCACATCTGAAATTAATGTTTTTGTCTTTCTTTTGTCTTTCTTTTAGGCAATCAGTCATGTTTCCCGTAGCCCTTTGCCAGAAGGGATGCATGAATTCTGTTTGCCGAATTGAATTTGATCAGAAAATACTCTTTTTTTAATATGCATGTCAGGTATCAGCCAAATTCACATAATATACAGTTTCTCCTTAAGTTTGTGTGTATAAAATCAAGCGTCTGAGCTACAAGTTATGTTATAGAGGGTCTTCCACAAAGTTTTTAGTACCACAACAATCTCTGTAACAAATGTTTAATCAGTTCCTATAATGACACACCAGTAATTTCTACATCAGTGTTATTATTAAATGCATTTGTATGCTCTAAATGTCTGTTAAGTCTGTTCTGTAGTGGGCGAAAAAATGTCAAAATATTTTTCAAAAATATGTTGAAAACGATATCACAGAAGATAATAATGTCTTTGACCACACAAGAAGTCACAGCCTTGTTCTACCAATTGGTTAATGAAGTTTTTCGGAAAAAAGAAAAAACCCATAACTCTTGAGGGACTGCTGCGAGGGGCTCAGTGTATGTGTTGGAATAGGCACTCTTGCCAAAGAGTGCGCTTCATGGTTTCATGACAGGGTACTTATTTCAACAACACAGCAGGCCTCCTGTGAGTGCTTTGGGATGTGACATGGCAGCGCTGCTTGTCATTGAGAAGAATAAGAACGATACGTGCTTTAATGCCAGTCTCCATAAGTCTCTAATAAGACTTGAAAATGTTGTTGGTTTTTTCACTCCTCATTTTTTAAAAGAAATAATCACTAGAAGGGTCTGAATACTTGCTAAATATAGCAACAGTCGCTAAGTTGGCACCATTTGGTAGCAATGGCGGCCGGTCTACTTCCAGTATTTGCCCAGATTCAAACTTACGACGCAGTAGAAGTACCTGTCTTTAGGAACATGTGACAAGGTAGAAGAGCCCATTATGGCAAAATGATTTTGATAGGAATTGTTTTTTTCCAAAACAGTTTTTTTGGGGGTTTTTTTTGCTCCGCCATGTTTCCTTGTTTACTCTCTCAGCTCAGCTCGCCTGTGCTGCACAGATTGAGGTGCAGTCAAATGATGTCATCTCGCCAGAAATGTGGGATCATGTGATATCATGATATTAGATTTTCTATCAGTGTCAAAATATGTACCGGTATTATTGCAAACGATACAATATTGCATACCCCTAGTATCAAAAAGTGCTCAGTACTAGGGCTGTCACATTGTATTTGCAGCTGCACCGTTACCTTTTTTTTTTTTTCACGTCTCAGTGTGCGTTAAGTCGATGTTAAATGAATGCTTTTAAAAAAAATAGTATTGAGTTGTGACATCTGTCGTAAAGTAGCAAGGCTTGCTTGTTGGACCATAATCATATCACACCTAGGAGCTCCCTACTTAGTCTGCTGTAAGTATCATGCAGTTTCAATTCAATTCAATACATCTTTATTTGTATAGCGCCAATTCATGACAATGTCATCTCAGCGCTTCACAGACAATCAGTTTGAGCCAATCTGATTGTCATACATTGATTCATACCAGCCAATTCATAACAAAGAGCCTAGCTAAGGAAACCAACAGACTGCATCGGATCTAGTCTGCGATCCAATCCCCATCCTGAGCATGCTAGAGGCAACAGTGGAAAGGAAAACCTCCCTTTTAACAGGTAGGAACCTCCAGCAGAACCCGGCTCAGGGAGGGCGGCCATCTGCCTCGACTGGTTGGGTTGGAGAGGACAGAAAGAGAGACAACAGACATCATATTTGATCCAGTGAGATCTGCTGAGAGAGGAGAAATATTCATATTCAATATTCAATATTTCATTTTGGGGTATCCATATGTGAAAAGGGCTCTACCTACATCTAGACCTCTTGTCATTTCCCTTGTCCACCACAGAAACAATGTGCCTGGAATGTGGATGGGAAGGGTGGCAATGATTGCCATGGCTAGATGAGTTCCTTTTAGTTAAACTCCACATCCAAGGGCATTATATTCCCCTTACAACTGTGATATGAGGGCATGATGGACTTGATAACAAGGTGCTTGTTGAGTCGGGGTGTAGGGTATCTCTTCAGCATGCCCCTCAGACCTTTTTATTTGAATGCAGTGTGGCAATGTCACCAGCCAATCCCTCCTGATACCCAACTCTTTTCCCTAGCTTCCTCTTAGCACAGGAGTTTGAAGCGGGAATTCCCCAGTGTTACATTTGATGTGGTGAGGAGAGCTTTACCTTCACAGAGAAGGATAGACATCCGTGAAGTAAATTTAAAGTAAAGTGTTGTTCTGATAAATAATTTATGTAGGGTGAAGTTGAATTCATATGCCAGTATGTTAACACACTATATTATATTGTTCTTGCTCATCTTTATATGCAAAGACCCTGAATTCTAACTTCGGGATAGTCTTTCTACACCCAGACTGTGGTAAGCTTTAGAATCACATGTATTCAATTTAATTCAGTTCAGCTTATGTGTATGGCACATAAGCTGTTCATGACAAAATAATCTCAAGTCTCCTTTAAAGATACAGTCCAATTTAAACCAGTTAATTGTTGACCAATTATAATCCAATTAAGATAAATCCATTTTATGATATAATCCATTTTATGATATAATCCATTACTAATTCTAATAATATATGTTAAACATATTTCTAGACTGCATGTTATAAAATACATTCAGTTTTTTATATTTTCCATGTTATCCATCAGGATTTTCATTGTTGTGCATTTGTGTTGTGCTTTTAGCCAAGGTGGATGAACTCAGAAGCCAATTACCCAGGAAAAGGATATTTTGATGCACTACCTTCTTACTGGATATGTTGTAATGCAAGCCATCATGTTTTCTTTTAACCTTAATCATCTTGGTTTTGATACCCAACCGTAACCAAGTTGTTTGTCGGGTGTAAGACAGCTATAAAACCTGATTGAATGCACAAGGAAAGAGCGGCATCTTGAGGCCCAAATACAAGTCAGTACTATGTGATATGTGTGCACTCGTCATCTGGGACTTTTCAGACAAGTGACCCTTAGGTTCCCCTCTACATGTCTCTGTGTCATTGTCTGGCTCCTCTCCATTACCTAGCTGTTTATTGGGTTATCATAGCAGCTGTAAGTGCATGTCTGCATACAGCAGCAGCAGTAAAGTGAATATCCTTAGCGGTTAATTTGATTTCTACACATAGGGAGTCGTAGTTGCTTGAAAATCTAGTGTAAATTGGTATTTTAGCCTTTATTATACTGGTATATTCTAATGGTTCACTAGACCAAGCTCAACACAGTAGGCTAAAATAAAATGTTTTGATAAGAAGTACAGTTGACATTGTACTCTTTGCTTTAAGTTCCAATGAATATGGAAGCCCCTCCCATGTGCAGTTCAATCACTGAGATGTTAAACATTGACATATAAATGTATAAAGGTTATTCCTGGTGAGCTGAAACCAGCTAGCTTTTCTTCACTATGTGGTGTTGAAGAGAAACAGAAAAGATACCACTAAAAAGTGCATAAATACCATGCTATTGTTTATGTCAAAACCCAGGAGAGCAAAATAAATCAACTCGCGCACAGTATCTATCTATCTATCTAGTTAGATAGATAGATAGATAGATAGATGTATATAGATAGATGTATATATATATATATATATATATATACACACACACACACATCTATATATATATATATATATATACACATCTATCTATCTAACTAGATAGATAGATAGATAGATGTGTGTATATATATATATGATGTATATATAGATGTGTGAAAATTCTGCGCGCATGGTTAGATCTCGAGTGCGCACAGCAAGGTCAGTTGCACCATGAGCTGCTCTCACGCGCAAAATAGGCCGTCCCGCGTGCCCAAGAGGTTGATGAATTTATGTTTTTTATTTTGCTTTTACGGGTTTTGACATAAAGATAGCACGATACATAAAGCCTCAGATAGGATCAACTGTAGAGCATCTGGACAACAACTGCAGCCTGGTATTTTCTCTGGACAACCTTTGTCCTGTGTGCTGTTTTAATCCTCATTATGAAACCTGGGAACTGTGGCAAAATTCAAATTGGTGATGAAGGCAGAAGATTAGGATAAAATATCCATCTCTGACAAAACAGACTGCATGTTGCTATGGTAGATTAATGTCATGCAAGGTCCTGTGTTCCGCTTTTATGAGATTATGTGAATAAGAGGGACACGAGGCCGGCAGTCTGAAGAGTCTGTTGAGTTAATGACACCTGGGGTTCAAAGTGGTGCTGGAAAATGAGACAAAGGTAATCATCCTCTGCATCAATAGGATGAGAGAGAAGAGGCTCGCAGTGGGCCATGAGAGCTGTAATGCACCTGAAAATTATGGAAAAGGTGCTCCTGGGGGGTATTTCTGGCTGTTGGTCCAGTCTAGAATGAGTTGGTTTTGCTGCTTTAAGTATAAAAGTCGTGTTCATTGGGGACCATTATTAGTGTCAGTAAAAGTTTCAGCCGGTCAGGGCAACTGGAGCTTTAATTTCACAAGACCAATGAAAGAGTGTTGGGAAAAATGTCAAAACGAGTGATTTTCCCACTGAAGCTGTCCTCTTTTAGTGATATTTGGCAAGTTGTGGATTACGAGGCCGTGAGCATTTTTGGAAATCTTCTAAGCTAATTCTGTTTGTTTTTGCAAGCTTATTTTCAACCCAAGATGTTTTCTCATCTACTTCATTGACATAAGACACTTTATAGAAGATAAAATCCCCTCAAAGTAGCGATAAGATTAATCAAATTCACCAATAACACACTCCTTGTATAACTTGCTTTTTGAAGATTTCAAGTTGGAAGCTACATACAGTCAATATTATTTTAAGTTGCTGGATCTTGTATATATGAATATAATTATATATAGGCAGCTTTAAAAATATATATGCATGGTTTCAAACTATTTTTCACTGTCATGATGGAGCTGTCAAACACCCAAAGTTGTGACTATTAATGTAAATGTTTTTGCACATCTGTGACCACAAAACACCACACTAGGGGTGTTTTTAGGATGTCTTAATGTTTTTAATCCCATGCATTCTGGTAATGTATATTTTTCTTATAAATATTGTGGTTTTCACAGAATGTTAGCATAGTACATATAGTTTTTTTTCTCAGCACCACCCTACCCAGCATTACCTGGCAGCAGCCCATTATAAGCATAGTTCCACTTTGAGCAGCTTTAACATATCCAGTTGTGCTTCATGCAGACATTATATGTTTTGTACTAAGTGGTCATCCACCCATCTTCTATTGCTCATCCGGGATCGGGTTGCAGCAGCTTAAGCAGGGAAGCCCAGACCTCCCTCTCTCCAGCCACATTAGCCAGCTCATTCAGGGGGATCCCAGGGTGATCCCATGTAATACCTCTAGTGTGTCCTGGACCTTCCCCGGGGTCTCCTCCCAGTTGGACGTGCCTGGCCACCTCAACTGGGTCCTCTTGTTGCGGAGGACCAGCAGCTCTACTCTGAGCCCTTCATGGGATGACTGAGCTTCTCACCCTATCTCTAAGGGAGAGCTCAGCCACCCTGCAGAGAAAATTCATTTCGCCCGCTTGTATACGCGACCTCGTTCTTTCGGTCACTACACAGCTCATGACCATAGGTGAGGGTAGGAACGTAGATTGACCAGTAAATTGAGAGCTTCGCCTTTTGGCTCAGCTCCTTCTTCACTATGTCAGACTGATGCAGAGTCTGCATCACTGCAGACGCCGCACTGATCCGCCTATTAATCTCTTGCTCCATCCTCCCCTCATTTGTGAACAAGACCCCAAGATAGGGTACTTGAAATTTTCCACTTGGGCAAGGACCTCATCCACAATCCACCAAAGTTATAAATATAATGCATTAAGCTCCTTCACACAGCATGACACTTTTATAAGTAGAAAATGTGGTGCAATAAATTAGATTTCTCTCTTCATTCTTTTTCTTCCTTTCTTTTACAATTGGATGTTTTAACTGATGGGGCAACTTGTAATGATGTGTGAAAACAGTTTTAACAGTAGAGAAAACAATTTGTGAAGGCCAATAAAGCTTTATTAATTCAGATTTCTTGCACGGTGTCCAGTTGAATGTTTGACATTTTGCATTTACAACACCCTCAGTGGTCAGAATAATTGTCAGAGCTCGAAGCCCGTTAAGTTGCCAGTTATTGGATTTGACCAGTGACAAACACTAGTCTATCTTGGAATTACATAAGACTTGCTTTCATCAGTTTTACTGTAATCTGGATATTGAGCAACTACAAAAGTATTTTTGTCTTTCTGTAGGATCCCCATTGGGCGGAAGCAAAAATATGCCGCTATTCTTCCTGGGGTCCGTCATATGTAATTATTCATACAATGAGAACAATAATATTACAAATACACAGTGAATGTCAAGATTCATCATAATGATACAAAAACAATTAATATGATGTTATATTAATAAACAAGTATATAATGCAGACTATCAGTATATAAAAATGATATAATAGCAACTATTTTAGCAACATGCAAAGCGCTAGCATCTGTACACTAACTTACAAAATAGTGATGTTTAAAGTAAAAAATATTATGGTAACAATAACAAAGCTAAAACCAATCCATAAAGAGCATCACAGCGAGTTATAATATACTTTCTATTCATATTATAGTGACTTCAGAAAGTGCTGTTCAAGCAATAATTTGAATTCAGTGCTTGTAGATTAAATAGTTATTGGAAATGCATCCCATTCATACATCTCTGTAAACAAAATTGTTCTTTTAATAAAATTACTATTTTACGATAAGTAAAGTTAAATTATTGGCCACCGTATGTCTAGTTATATAATTATTTTGTCTTTGCTAAACTCAGGCATAGTTTAGATGGGGTCTCAGTTACACTTATGTTTCTAAAAAATACTAACAATGAATACAGTAATCTATTTTTAACAAACAACCAATTTAAATTCCCATGCATTAAAATAAGTTTTGCCCTTTAATTGCAACCTATTTGCGTGCTGCTGAATTCTGAACCATTTGAAGTTTACAAATCAGTTCAAATGAAGCACTGGACTAGACTGCTGGGGAATTATGATAACATATGATAATATCAATGCTTGGGTGAAAAATAAAGTGTTTCTTTTAATGGAGGAGATAGCAGTCATATTGTGGATATGTGTATTCCATGATAACTTATCATCAATAACTATGCCCAGAAGTCCAGCCTCATGTACCTGCTAAAGAAGCATACCATCAAAATTCAGATTCAACTAATAAAACAAGAAGAACCAAGAACCATGCAGCTGTTTTTTTCACATTTAAGACAAGCTGATTTTGTTTCACCCATTGGACTACAGATTGTAACTCTGCATCAAGGACATAGTTCAGTTCATTGATTGTTTGTGAAGATTAATATAAAGTTAGGTCCTCAGCATACATTACTGTTTTAGTGTTGTCCAAAATAGATAAATCATTTGTATGTATACTATATAACAGTCCAAGACAGCTACCCTGTTGTACACCATATGTCACAGCCCTGATATCACAATAACTGTGACGGACGGGGTTTGGACCCAAACGCAGTACAACCACGACACAGAATTGATAGTCTTTAACAGTCTTTATTGACGGACCAAAAACAGATAAGCTCACCACAGGCAAACAGAGCACAAGGGGGTTCAGGC
>JBBBVU010000010.1:11001928-11015004 GCA_037177055.1 Atherinosoma microstoma
TCACTCCTAGGGAGAATTTAGAGTGACCAATTAACCTATCATGCATGTCTTTGGACAGTGGGAGGAAGCCGGAGTGCTGCTGTGAGGCTGCGGTGCTAACTACCACACCACCATGCATATATTTAAATGGTTTCTAAAAATCCCACGAGTCAAGAAGAGAAAGAGACTGCCAAGGCATTGTTGAGACACCAGAACATTGTGCTGAGGTATTAAAAGCTGGTAAGAAATAAGTTGCAAACGTTAGCATTAGCATAGGCTTCATAGCTGCTAGCTTCTGGCTTTATCATATCTTGAATACACACTCTGTAACTTTCCAACCTTAAAAGTATGTGTTTCTGATTTGTTTTATTGCAGTGGCATTTATTATGTACATTTCTTGAGCTGCTGGCTGGAGAGAGCTCAGAGTACAGGTAGAATGCAAGCTGGATGCTGGGTGTGTTTGGGGTGGATTCCTGAGAAAATATGCCAAAGTGTGTTTTTAATGAACTAATGTAACTGACAATGAAGGGTCAGAAGATTTAAAGAAATAGAGGACAAATACTACGTTGCCACCTGTGTAAAAATTTCCCTCTAAATTTTTAAGTGCATGTGCCCCTTGATGAGTGTGTATTGCCTGAGATAGTCAATAAAAATTTACAGTTGTGGTTTTGATCATTTACTAAATATTTGACTGCATAGACATCCAGCGTTTTAAAATCTTACAAATGGCTCCTTCATAGTATAAATTTCCCTTTGTACTGATGCAATTTGCATCAGTTCCTTCCACCTTGAACCCACTTCACTTGTTAAGTCTTTCCCTTGATATTTGCTGCCAATAGAATTTGCTTTGCTTTCAAACTAATCCTACTCAAAAACTTCTCCTGAAACTTTGAATGTGGTCCAGAGCAAGTGTGAAGAGTGAAACCACTTCTGAAAACTGCTGTGGTATGGGAGCATAAGAACATGTTGTTTTGCATGGCAGGGACATTTTACAAAGTCCAACAACAACAGTCTAGACAGGTCAGGTTTTCAAGAAGGTGCTGAGACAGGAAAGGTCTGTGTGTCTTACATGTGAAATTCTTGGCAGTAGATCTGTTTGGAACTCTCCAGAGCAAAAACAACATAGACATTTTGGGTAGACCACAAGGAACGTATATGCAACTTTTTCAGTCAAGCAGACTCTGTCAGCACCTAAATTGATTTTCCTAAATACCAGAGGACAGATCAGACCTTGGAGAAAGAAACAATTAACTCTACTTTGGTGGTAGAGCAGCCCTGGGAATACTGCCATAATAGAATATGTTTTTGTTTTGTTTTTTTTCTGTCATACTTAGCCATCATCACGTGTTATCAGATTGTATTGACTTTGTCACATTCTGTCATGTTTGTTTTTCCCGTTAAACGATGTACAAAAATGTTGAATTATGCACTTTTTGGACATCCGTAATAATATTTCCTTTCAAGACTTTAAAGAGTATCATGATTAAAAATGCAGACGCCAATTTTAGAATGCAGATCTGCAATAATGCTACAGAAATAGCAGGGCTGGACTTCCATCAAAATTTAATTAGTTGCTCCATAGTGGGTAGTCCATCTACCCACCAACTTTTTATGAAAATATGTTTCCGACAGCCTCCTTCATAACCTTTCAGCACCAGGAGGTCCGGTGAGATTTGAACCTCTGGCTTGTAGACAGAACTCGCAGCTCCCGTTATATTACTTTTAAGCCTGTTGTTTTCATGTGCTGTGAATCTGTCTCTTCAAGACCTGGGGAATCGCTGTCATCACTCATCACACATATCGCATCCTGCTGTGCATACTGCTGTTTTCACTTAGCTTTATTTGCTCTCACAAAAAAGCCACAGGGATGACCATTAGGGTTAGAAGTGTAACAACAGAGAATGACGCTGAACCTCTTCTAACGAATCACAGCTGCTTTGCTTTCAGCATTATGAGGACAGATATGAAAGGCATTTTAGCCTATTATTGGCTTCATTATATGCACACTGAACAAACAGGCTGAAAGCAATGCCCTTGGTGTTTGTTATGGTGGCCCGAAGTCATTTGGCCGAATATTTTTCTTAAAGCTGAAATCAAATGGTGACCTGGGAAATGTAATATAAAATCCTGATCACGTTAGCATGTGGATTTAGTTTTTGTCAATAAGGCTGCCATTCACCCATCCCCATGTTATTCATATAACATAAAAAGGACATCTGTGAGGTATTTGCAGCATAAATAATAGTAAAACAACTCAACAGTTTACTGTGAGTAAACTTGTGGCAAAAATTGTTATGTGACAGTTAATTATTGCTTTTATGTCGTGAGCATTCTGTGCATCTTCTTTCAAGCTTTGCTTTGCAGAATTCATTATATACTATAGTTGTGTCTTGGCATCGTTGATTTCATTCATTGTTTTTTCTTACTTAACCAATATGGTTTGTCATGCACAGTTCAGGCACAGCTGATTAATTATAAGGTGTCACAGACATCTGTGTTTTCTTCCCCCCAAAATATAACTTTCGCCTTGTTCCTCTTTGCCATTTCAAGATGATGAGTTGAGGCTGTGGCAAAATTTAATTACATCCTATCTGCCCTTTACATGCCGCTTTCCTTCTTGCTTTCCTGCAGTTGATGGATCATTGTTCCTTTCTCTTCCTGTTGTGGTTCAGTTTCAACCAACATATAGCAAGAGATGGAACATGGGTGGCGGCGTCAGCCTTAAGGATTTCAAAATTCTAAATCAACAAGCTTTCAGGGAAAATTTATGATTGTGTGCCCTGAGAAGGAGAACAGCGAGTAGTAATAGAAGAGCAAGCGTAGCCTTGTTTAAATAAACCATGGAACTAAATCCAGTGAAAGGGCCTGGAGATTATATGGCTCAGCTAATTATGATCTCTTTATCGTACCCGCTTTGAAAGATTTATTTACAATAGCGCAGGTTTACATGCAAGGTTGTTGAATGGATTCAGACAGAGTCCTGACTGACCCTGATCTATATTAAGAAGAGAATTGCATAATGTGGTCAGATTGGCACAGAGATCAGTAAGGAGGTCAGCCAAACGAATGACAACAGTCAGCTTATGAGCCTGCAAAGAAACCGTGGGAAGTTATGTTTACATTAAGCGTCCTCTTGAAAAGGGCATTGTGTCCGTCCTTGAGGTCTTACAAACAAATTCAGAGCCTTTCCTTTCTCACAGCAGAGCCAAATTCTAAAAAAAATTGTTTTTAAGTGGAGTGTTTATATTTATCTTCGCTACTAGCAGTCTTTTGTTGCTGCTATTCTCCAGCCATTATCATTTAGGATGTCAGTGTTTTCCCCTCCAGCACGGACCTAATTGTGTATAGAATTCCAGACATGGGCTGGAACTGGGCAGCTAGCAATATATATAAATATTTTAAAAAAAGGTGTCACTTTAACAGATTCAAATTATAGACATGTTAACATGTTCTATCATAGCTAAATACCGTTATCAGTGTGATTTATGGTTTCTATTAAAAGCTGGAAAAAGGACCAAATTATTACTTAACATTACTTAAGTATTACTGTTTTTCTTTATTTTGAATGAGTCACCTCCATGTCACAACAAAGAACGGTTTTACCAATCACGCTTTTCTTCTCTGTCTTAAAAGTGGGCAGATCGCCAGCTGTGTGTGTAGACAAGTTTCTCGTGGTCTGAAAAATGCTGGTCTGACCAATTAAAGTAGAATGAAAGCTGTTTGTGTGGCAGCACCAAGCAGCTTCTGTCATCTGAATGAAAGGGACCTCTGTTTGCTTCAAGAATAATGTTGACCCGCTGAAGTTTTTTTTTTTTTTTTTCACTTTCTATTTCTTGTGCGGATAATGGAGATTTTCATTTGATCTTGTGCTTGCTTGCCCTTTCATGTGATGCAGTGCAGTATATATTTTACCAAGAACACTTCCCGCTGCCTCTTTCTGACACTTCTTACACCAGGTTCCATCAGGTCCAAATAAATCTTTGCATATATTCAAGACTCCTAATTTATCAAAAACATGACCATGATCAAATTATTGCATTTTGCTGCTATGTACACACAATGGCAGACTATAAATGTGGATATTGTTTTGTGAAGCTGTGGCTGTTAGGTGTGGCAACATTAATGACTGTTGGCCAATTCAACATTTTCATTAGTATTATCACTTGTGATGCAACTGTGATGTTGGTTACAAAGAGTTTTTTATGTCAAATATGCAACTGAAGCTATTTTTTTTAACCTTACAGAGTTGGATACATGTCTGTGTCCATTTCCTGCTGTTCATCACGCTTGGGGTACATTCAGATAAATTTGAGTTCAACCCAGTGACGGATGACATCTCTAAGCTCTCTATTTTGGTAAGACTGGCTTTGGAATGGTTAAACTGTAAATACTTTGAGCTAAATTTTAATTGTAGTCCCTGATGTCAAATACTGTTCAAAGCAAAAATGTTCTTCTTTGTTCTTTAGTTTGATAGCTTTTCGACGATTTTAAATAAGTGACTGGACTATCTGGACTGTAAGCAAGCCAGTTTAGCATTCACATATTTACTGAAGTAAGTTTAGAGATTCAAAAAGACTTCTTTAAAATATTTTATTTTACTTGTGGGTACAGACATGGATTTGGACTACAGATTCTGGTCCTTGGTATGTCTCATTAAATGAGGCCTTATCCAATTCCTCCTCTTGGCCCTATCCTTTCATTTTTCAGAGTTGTTACCCCTTTTCTGTTATGTATCAAAGAGTGGCGGTTATGTAACTCCAAAACGGGAGGAAATGGGATCCGGCCTTAGATCATGATCTCTGTAAGATATAGAGTATATACATATATACAAAATATACATAGACACCTAAAAGATTGTCTAAAACCTCTGTCAAAATTTCTTATTGAATTTTATGAAATTTTGAATAAGTTGATTAAATTCTTTAAAAAATGTTTTGGTTTTGTAACAGCAGCCACCTAATCAACATTAGTATATGAATAATACACATATTTCACCTTTTAAGTTTATGAATTCCTTAAATTTATAAAAGCCTCAATATTCAATTTTAGAGGAAAAGTTTTTCGTGAAGGGGTGTCGATACAGATATCACTGTCAAATTGACATGCTGATATCATATGTTAAATAATTAGTTCTCTGTTACAATTTGTCTGATGTTTTCAATATGAATATAGCAACTAAGATATTATTTAATTGTGTGCTTATTTGCATAAATTAACAAACTGTGGTAAAATATTCTGAAATGCATGTTTAAAAAAAGAAAACTTTTATGAATGATCAGTAAATGCAAAAAATGCCTGAGTCTTCTGGGCCACCCAACAGTGTTTCATTTCAAGTTCACTCTTAGATTAAAAAAAAATTGTATTTATGTTTCTATGCTATAAATTCACAAATAAATGTGCGTTTATAAAAATGTTATGAATGAAAAATTAAGTGAAATAGAAGAAAAATACAAAAACACTTAATATACTGGTCAGGTATCTGAATTTTGTTTCCATTACTTTGGTTCAGAAATGTGTACAAAATAAAAGGTCTAAAATGCAAATTACACTATTTATTTTCTGTCAGTTTGGTAATTTTTTCTCACTTTGTGAAAATCAGTGAAAATGCTTCATTCATTAAAGCCTCATCTGCACATAATATAAGTATTATAAGTAAAAATCTAAAATTTCTGTTGGTGATTAGAGCCAACTTAAAAAGTTTTTCTTATCTGTTTGTTTGTTTTTCCCCAAAACTGAACCATGTGTATTTACAATGTAAAACCTCTCATGGGCACAAATATCACTCAGTATTACAAGTGGTTTCAACCCCACTCAGTATTTGTCTTTCTTGGTAATATGCAACTTTAATTTTTTCCCCCTTTAATCTGACCTCTCTTTTATAAAAACATTATGCTGGCAAAAAAAGGAGGAGCATATATTCTCAGAGTTCATTTAATTTCTTAGTTCTGTTTGTGCTAATTTTAATCAAACACAAAGTTTTGATCATTTAAACCTGATTATTCTGTTTATATATTGCAGTATCCAAAAGTTTAGGTGAAACTGGGTTGGACTTTGAACACTATACTTTCATAAAGCACAGCACCACCATCCTTGCTTTATAATAGTTCACAATCAGTTTTATTTCTATTTATTTGCACAATATGAACATGAAAGCAGTTCTATTTATTCTATATGATATTATGATTTCTAATATTTACAAATAATGCTAACAAAGACGGAAAATGAATGTTTGTAGTTCTCTTCATTCTAGATTTAAGTATTTATGTATTGCCACTTTATTTTGAATGCTATTTCTCTCAGTTTAATGCTGTTTTACTTCTTTCTTTTTGCAGAGACAAAATATTCCAAAAGATTACAAAATTCCATTAGAATACATTCCAAAACAAGAGGTAAGATATTGCACCATGGATAAATAAGGGAAATAGTCAAATTCAGTTTTTGTTTTTTGCCAAATCTGTGTGAAACTGGTCATACTTAAATGCCCAGTTTTAAAAAACTTTATTAAAACACTATTGACAGTGGTGAACTTTTTCTCAACTATATAGTTATTGTACCGTGTAAATAATACTCTGTCATGTGTAGAACTTATGAAATTATCATCTCATACTTTGTCTTTTGTTTGTTTGCTTGTTTTTTAGGGTGGGGAGTGTTGGGTAAAATTAAATGTGTACTACTTGGAGCAGAGTTTAAATGGTTTAGCCAATACGTTTGGAAACATTTCATCCAATAAAAACGACATTCGTATAGTCATCGATATGCTTAAAGAGCTGCGGCAAAGAATGGGTAACCTGGTAAGTTGACATTTCTTTCCTCCATAAGCTTTGTGAACAATGTTTAGATAACAGGCAATGTGTGAGAAAGTTTGTCTTTTTTTGTCCATTAGAATTATAAATGTAGTCTATTTTTTTAATTTATGTTTAAGAATGATCAGTTTTGCAGTTTTATTTAAACATTTAAAGCTGAAATCTATTAAAACAATGCTATACTGATGCAAGAGGTAATTAGATTATGTATTGGCTACAAAAAGAAAAAGACATCTTTAAACAAGTTGTAACCTTATGGAAGCTAATTGTACAGTCATTTGGCAAGTATAGCTATTGAAGGCCATTTATTCAATCATCTGTTCTCAGATTTTATTTTTAACAAGCACATTCTGAAGAGGTTGCATTTTGGGGATTTTAGCCTTCAATGTAATTCACATCTTTAAGCTAAAGCTTTCAATTTGATCACACAAAGAGAATAGATTTTTATGTGACCTGAGTGTTTTCGTTCTTTCAGGACACCACCATGCTCGAGTTTCAGTGCCACTATAGGAAAGACAGGTGGCAAACAGAGCAATACTTTGACTTCGTTCAAGACTTCTTTACAGCTGCACAGAATAAATATCCAGATGGCTGTGGTGACTGTGATGACTGTGATCCTCCTCCCTGTCCCACCACACCATACACAGTAACAACAGAAGAATACTCAGAAGGTGAAAAGTTTTCTTATCTAGAATAAACGCCTATGAGTCATAATATTGTGACCACTGTCAGGTAAATTGAGTATTATGGTTCCTCTTGTTTCAATACAATGTTCTGTTGGTAAAACTTGAATCTTGGCATTTAAATAGATGTTACTGCTCAAGAAGGGCTCAACAAGAGTTTAAGGTGCTCATCTTGCCTGCAAACTCCCCTCAAACTAACCTATTAGGATCTGATAGCATCTGTTGAAGCAAGTAAACTCATCAGCCCTACATCCCAAAGTGTCCAAAAGATCTATTGCTAATGTCCTGGTAACGTGCTTTTGGCTGCATGAGCTACTCAATATTGGGCAGGTGGTCATAATATTATGGCTGATTGTTGTTTATGTTTGATATGTTTTCGAGCTGAATTGGACTGAATACCTGTTTTTGTGGAAATTTTGATGAGTCATAGGTCACATTTACAAGTTTTGATGTGTGATGTAGACCTACTACGATGCATTAGCCATAGACTTGCAACAAGCTACCTAACCACCCTGTCTTCATCCACGGACATGTGTCTTCCCTGGTTGACAGAAATAGCAGAACTTGATTTGTGTACTGGAAGTGCAAAGGAGTAAAGTAACAACAGAAAAAAAAGACTAATTTAGTAGAGAGTGAAGGTGATAAGTGGCACCACCAAGACCTAGCATGACACCAACTTAAAGAATCCAGTTTATGTTCGCTGGAGATAAGGGCAAATTAACCATCTTGTACTTTTGATATGAACTATGTGGATCAATACAAGCGGTGGTGGTTCACAAGCTAAGTTTTTGGATTAAATAGAGTCAGTGGATGCTTGGTGGGATTATTTTGTGCAGAACTGCAGAGTTATGGCTGTAATCTTTGATGTGGCTGCTGGTCATGCGGTTCCCAATCATTTTCTGTACCAGATTCTGAGTTGAACATTTGAAGTGTTGTCATACTCAAAACAGGATTGTTTATAATCTAGTAATTTTCCAGACGAGTGCACAAGTCTACACCCCTTTGTCCACCTCTTTCAGGAATTCAACTAATCAGAAGACACTTCATTAAAATGCTCTTGTATTGAGGAAGATAGTACCCAGAGGAGAAAGTTGTCCCTTGTTCAAAAGTAGTTATGGAGTTATGGTGATTAAAGAGCTATTCTAGATGTATATGGAATAGAAAATATTAGGTAATTTTTTTTTTTTTTTAATCAACAAAAAATTATTTCTATGACCAAAAATGTTCACACCCACCTTGCAGGTGCTACTTCATGCAGAATTTCCATGTGTAAAGCTGTGAAAATGAAAACACTAACACAGCCAATAAGAATGTTTTAGCAAATCTAAGGCAACAAAAATTGGCAATGTGTGTAATATGTGGCATAATGTGGCAGAATTATACCACATGACAACTATATTAGGTGGTATAATAACTACTATACTTTTTTCAGTCATCAGTATGGTATACCAATATGGCAACCAGGGCAGGAATTTCACGGCGGACCACGATGGCCGTTGCCCTTGTTGCCCCTCTCTTTGGCTGTGTGCCCCTCATAAAATTATATGCATCACGGCCATAGTGACCTTGATGCCCTGACGGGCGCATATTTTTTCCTCCGCGCGATTTTCCTGTCATTTACGGTTTTATGACCAGTGGCAGGTTTGCTTCTGCCTCGTATGAACCACCATTAAATAACTAGGTAAAAGCACGCTACAATAAAATGATGAGACTGGCAAGAGATCTGACAGCTCTCTCTGGACAAAGCTGATGTTTTTTGGACGTTTAAATGTCACACTGAATTCAGATTCTCCTTCTCGTATAACATTAAAAAAAGGCAACAATTTCTCTCAAAACTCTTAACTTTTTTATTTGGATGCACTTATCTATAAGTTGTATATGTGATAAGATGTAGTACCATTTAGTGGCATTCAGATATAACCACATGGTTTTGAACACAAATCATATTGTCACAGGCGAGAACATTAACAACTGTAAGTGGTTAACTCAGCAAGTTTCAGTTTCACACTTAAGATTAGTTCACAATCCATCAGGCCCATGATTCTGTCAGGCGAAAGATAAGATTGCTGGCATGGCTTCCAACCTGACACTCGACATGTTTGCAAGTGATTTGTGAGAGTTCTTTTTTAAAGACTTAAACCTAATATTCCAGACAGTATTGCTCAATGAATATTTTTCTTATTTCACTTTAATGCTGGCATGTATAAGTCTTCAGTTTCTCATAAACAAATATTTTTAAAGAGAAACTTGCATCAAGATGTGAGCAATAATCTCCCAATCCAGAAAAAAATAGAAGCACTCTAAGAGCACCAACTTGTGCCAAGTCACTGGATCAGTCACCTGAGAAAAACCCCAAAAGGCCCAACAGTACCCCCTATATTTTGAACCTTCTGGATCACCAGATCCAGAATATCAACATGATCCGGGTCAAACAATGTCAGATTATAACATCTACCATGATGTCATCATGACGTCATCATTTAAAAAAAATTGTTTGTCAATGATTCCTGGATCTAGACAGTGATCCAGATCAACCCAAAATCAAATCAATTGTTCCTTTATTCCATTTCTGATATTTCCTGAAAATGTTATCAAAATCGGTCCATACCTTTTTGAGTTAGTTGCTAACAGACAGACGCCAGCGAAAACATAATAAAAAAAAAAAAATTAACAGAAGCAGAATAATGAAGAGTAGACATCCTTAACAAGATGCAGAGGCAATATTCATATGGAGCTGTAATTAGAAGATGGCTTGTTGTAGTGCTTTATAACAATTTGGACATGGCTGCACTGAAAACATGTGTCCTCTACCGGAGCTACATCGATGCCAGAGTGACCCGCTGTTCATTATTGCGCTCTCCTCGTATGATACAATAAATCAAAATCAGCTGACTCTGTTAAAAAAGATTGAAAAGTTGGAAAAATTGGCCTCTGTAACTGCCACCTTTATCAATTTTTTTAAATGCTGCATCGGCAGGGTGTCAAAATGACCCCGTCTGGTGGATCTAGGGGGTATTGGAATGTTGGTGGTTCTAGTGTTTAAAAAAATCCTGGATTCAGGCAGCGATCCAGACCACCCCCAAAATGTAATCAGTTGTTCCTTATACCATTTCGGAGTTTCCTGAAAATTTAATCAAAATCTGTCCATTACTTTTTGAGTTATGTTGCTAACAGACAGACAAACGTACACTGCCGTAAACATGACCTCTGTGTCTTGGCAAAGGTAACTACATAGGTCTCTGCGAGAGGAGATGTTGCAACTTCCACTTTCACTTTCCACTGTCAGTCAGACTGTCATGACCATCCGGCTTACCACAAACAGTGTGAGATTGCCCCACGTACAACTATTTCAAAACTCGCCTGAAAACTGGCCAAGGTCGAACCAAGACTGTACTTACTTATCAACATAGAAATGATGTTTGGATATGGTACCCTGTAGATATGGGAGATGTATTTTAGTATATACTGTAGGTATGTCAGTAACATATGCTCATTTTTTTTTTCCAATTCTGATTATAAAGTATTTTGTCTTCCTGTTGTATTTATAAACCTTGATTTAAAGGGATACAGTGTAACTCTTGGCCGCTAGTGGTGCTAAACCTGTAACGTCCCACCTGCCACGTGTTGCAAAAGAATCGTGTTTGCAGACCACTTTGACCTGCTGATAGTGAAGTAATTCGGATTCAGGAATTTTTTAAAGGATTCTTCACCATTGAAGGATAGGGCCCTGGTGGAGGTATGTGACTGAGTGCTTCTAGTTGTATATGTATCCATTTTTATCTCCTGGTTGTTATGAAAACGTCAGCTTATGGAACATTACAGTAGTACTGCTTCCAGTTGAACAGCTAATGAAAACCATAAAACTAAACCAAGCCAGTCGCTAATCATTCTGTTACTTCTTTGATATTTACATGAATTATAGGAAATGCATTTATTGCATGAAAACCTGCATCACTTGCGTGAAATGTTTAGCTTCAACTAGCCGCATTTAGACACAGACGTGTACTGCAACATTCTGCACATCATCAGAACTTAATGACATTTTTTGCATAAATGCTGGCTGAATGATGTGAAAAAGTTAATCACATTTTGGTATGTTTGCACAACAGGAAAACAGCTAATTTACAAGTCTAATAATACTGAGGCAAACAGCAGACAGTGGGTTTTTCATCCACGCTGCTCTTTCATCAGACTCCAACCAGCAAATTCTTTGCCAAGGTCTACTCGTGTCTTTCCTCCGGAGCGATCCCTTTTCTGCTTTCTCGGCTCCTCAGATACTGTTTTCACCTTCTTACTTCGTTCAGCCATGAAAAACTTTAGATCAAAGAGGAGGAAAAAGTAGCACAAAGCAGAGCCCATGAGAGACGGATCCGCGCCTGCCAAGTTACAATGTCCGGTTTCTGACGAGGGCAGCCCCATCTGAGTGCCGACACCCGTCAAACACTGTATATTGACGCCAGAATTCATCCATCATTACTTACACTAGGCTAATATTTGGGTCAAAAGTTATGTGGTATGCCTTTAAATTTCCTCCAAGGAAAAAAGATGGAAATTAGCCTTGGCTAAAATCCGGGGGGGTTTTATATCATATTTTCATGTAATATTCATCAATATATATATATTATATGGGCGGCTGTAGCTCAGGTGGATAGAGCTGTCGTTTACTAATCAGGAGGTCGGCAGTTCGATTCCCCTGACTACATGTCGAAGTGTCCTTGGGCAAGACACTGACCCCTACACTGCCTCCCAATGTGCCTATCGGATGTATGAATGCTTACACCAAGCACCAAGTATGTTACAATATAGGTGCTGTATGAATGTGTTGTGTGAATGGGTGAAAGAACATGTAGTGTCAAAGCGCTTTGAGTGGTCACATGACAAGAAAAGCACTATACAAGTACAGTCCATTTACCATATTCACTGTCCTTTCCAAATAAACATGACTAAATCCAGAGAAATCTGATTTCTCATGATATAGTCATGATGATATAGTCGTGATATAGTCCCTCTTTAGTTCTGAGGTTTTATGTATCGAGACTTAATGAAAAAAAAAACTAAAATCGTGCTCCCTATTAGGTCTTAAAATTAGATGAATACAGCCTCAGATGAACAATAACACATTACAAATTGTACTGTATAATTATTTATCTAACAAACCAAGCCCAAAGGGTGACTTGCCATCACTTTTTTGGTCCAGTACCCAGTATTTTTCTTCTGGGATGTGTGTGACCTAAAAGGTGACGACAAATTACCTTTAGGAGCAGTTTCTGGTGTGTGGACTTTACTTTTTCCAAATATGACGCCATCCATCCAACATCCAAAGTTTGGCTGAAACTAGATCATGCAACAGAACAATGATCCCAAACACAGCAGCAAAACTACGACAGAATGCCTGAAAAAGGAAGGAATAAAATGTGTTGTATGGCTATGTCAGACTTACCCCTGATTGAAATCGTGATGGATTTTACAGCTCTGGGGAAGAAGCTGTGTTTCAGTCTCTTTGAGTGGGCTTTGATGGTCCTGAATCTCTTTCCGAGGGAAGAGGTACAAACAGTTGGTGTCCTGGGTGGGTGGGGTCTGCAGCTATACGACTGGCCCTCCTCTGGACCCG
>JBBBVU010000010.1:11044249-11056598 GCA_037177055.1 Atherinosoma microstoma
CCCCCTCCTCCTCCCTCTTTCTCCTCACTCCTCCCATGTGTTAACATAGTCTGTAAATGTGGATTGGGTTGTGGGGTGTGAGTGGATGGATGGTAGGAGGGCAGGAATGTGTGGGGGCAAGGGAGGAGGTTGTGTGGGTGTGTGCGGATGGGTGCTGGGAGGGTAAGAGTGTGTGCATGTCTGTGTGTGGGGGGGGTGTATATGTTGAGAGGGTGTGTGAATGCAGGGGGGTGTGGATGTGTGTGGATGGATGGTAGGAGGGCAGAAATGTGTGGGGCTGGCGACTGCTGATCTTGGCCTGCTGGGGCCAGTGCCCCGCAGCTGCAGGGGGCTCTGGCAGGGGCCTCCGTCTGCCGCCTTCCCGGGCGGGTGCGTGGTCTCTCCGTGGTGGGGGTGCTGGGGTCCGTGGTCCGGGGCGGCTGCCGATTGCCTGGGTCTCGGGGGGCTGCTGGCTTGCCTCTGACCTTTATTCAGGCACGGTGGCATGTGAATGACCACTGCATGTCCACTCTTCCTTGAATGTCTCTACTCTGTAAATTCGGTGTGCTGCCACAGTCACTGTGTTGTCATTTAGCTGTATAATGGAAACTCTCAGCTAGTTTTTTTTGTGTGTGTTCTTACTGTTTTGGTATCAATCGAGATATATTGTTTCTTTTCAGCTAGTCTTTTTTTCTTCTTCTTGCTATTATTATTATTATCATTATCAATATTATTATTATTATTAATTATTTATTTATTAATCTTTTGCCTCACTGCAAAGAACGTGGGATATTCTCGGTCGTGTGTCTGTATTTGCATAGTATGTTGTTTGTAGTCATGTTGGATTGCGTTGTTTTCTGTATGGTGTTTAGTTTCTTTCCTCTCCCCCGCACCCCCATTTCTCCTTCTTCTCTGTTCTTTTTTTTCTCTCTCTCTCTCTGTCCCCTCCGGTCAGGTCCAATAATAAGGTACAAATTCAAAATAAAAAACTAAAATAAAGATTTTTTCAAGAGGGACTTTATAAATATAAAGCTCTATGTGACAAAGTAAATTTGCTCGGCACAAAACAGCAGCCAGACAATCATTCTGCACAATGCTGGACAAGACAGGTGGAAAAAAAAAGAAAAAAAGTAAAGGCCAATAAAAGGAAATTGAGGAACGAAAAAATAAAAGTGCCATCAAAGAAAAGTAGAATTAAAGCATGAAAAATTGAATAAATTATACTCAAGGATTGTCCTTCACAAACAATGACAGGAAAATAAGGAGGGGTTGAGGAATAACATCAAGGGTTTGCATTATATTAGGGATCTAAGCTATGACCATCATAATGTTTTGAAAAAAAGATGTCGAACAATGAATCTGTATCTTTTTATTTGTGCCAGTAGTGAGGGAAAGTGAAATAGTTCCAATTTCAATGCTTACATATGACACTTAGAGATATTGCTTATGTCAAAATAAAGGAAGAGTTTAGATATACATTTGTCATGGTCTTTGAGTTTATGTTCTTGGTTTATAGTCCTTTTGTTGTTTTGATTCTGTCTTGTTTCCTGTTTTCTTTTGTTGAGTTTAGTCCCATGTGTTCTGTGTTAACTTTACTTCCACTGTAGTACATATTACAAGGCTGTGGGTGGCGCTATGATCATTAAATAGTAACTCCGAAGTTAGAACAAGACATGACACATGCGCAGATAAAGCCTCACTGCTTGTCACAGGAAGTAGACAATCACATATGAAGATGAAGACGGCTGAGGACTCGGTTCAAGGCAAAATAAACGTTTTTGTGAACAGATGAAGTAGAATGACGCTAGACTATAAACCCTTTTCAGCCCCGTCACTGATCACGTCGGCGATGTTCGAGGGTGGCAAAAAGACAGATGCAGAAGACAGCCTGCTGCTACCGGCTCGGCAGCTACAGCTAGCTTTTCACGTTGACAAAAATAATGTTACATCCGTGCTGTGCCTTTCGATCTTCCGATCGATCGACATCCAAGGATGGGAGTTAACTTTTCAGATGCCTGCTGACCCTGAATGAGCTGCTGCCATCAAACCAGATAACTGGAAGCCATCGGAAAGCTCAGGCTGTGTAGCAGCTCAATGTCGGTGGTAAGTTAACCGAAATTATTTTTTTGTAGGCTTTCCAAATATATTTATGGGGAACTTGTTTATTTGGAATATATTTATTAATGGAAAAAGTAAATAACGCATTACCAAAGTGGAGCTAACTGCAATGGTTTGATGTTATGGCGCTCCAGGTTGTTCTGATTTTAAAGGACATCTACCTGGGGCTAATTTTGTCTTTCCTTAGGTAAAAGCTGGACAACATGATGTCCCCCGTCCAGTCTGTTTTCATGTTTGTGTGCACTCAGAGAAAAGAAGACAAAAGGATGACCTGGAAATGTTTCACAGATGACAGCGAGCAAAAAAAGAAGAGATTGCAAATCCTAATAAAGTTCTTTTAAAAAACTGTATTCGTTTGATTGTTGAACAAACAGTCCTGTTCGTGCAACAAGAAATGAAAGCAAAATCGTTGTTCATGTTTAATTAGGAGGCCAATTAATACGTGTTATGTAAATTATGGTTCATGTGAAGCAATAAATGAACAAAATATCTAAAGTGTCTGTGTAAATATGACCGCAGTGAAGTTGGGGGATATTTTACAAATTCAACCTTCACCATGGTGTAAATGACAAATATGGTGGGTTTTCAGTGTAAATGAAATGTACTTCAAATGGACTTCAAATCCCTCCGTGGTCTCAATAAATTAACGGAACAGTCTTAGAATATCAGTGATATATTGCAGTAAATGTAACGTTGATTCCTTAATATTAAATATAACATGGCAACATCCCTAATGGGTACATATTTGCTTATTCAGCTTTGACATGAAGTTTTTTTTCTTTTAACTTTCCACAGCTTGAGGTCTGATCCTGATGCAAAATATTTATAATTCTGTCTGTGAAATACAACTGTCGATTGACTATGTAGTTGTAAATATCAAGGTAACGGATATATTGCAGGCAGAAGGAGTAGCCACAGTAAATGCACTAGTAGGAGTGCTCTGAGCTAGCTTTTTGCTACCCAACGTGGCGGCGTAACAAACAATGTGACAACAGTGAGAATGGTCTATAAAGCAAAAACATGAGGAAGGCGTGGATTGAGAATAAAGTAAATACGCTGGTATTTTGCAAGTCTTCAAGGTACACCAACGCCATTATTGTTGTGTTTGGCGCTTCACTCTGAGGTCATATCCCCCAGTTGTGCGGTTACACTGTCCCAGTGTCATGGAGGCAATTCCTTGGTTTCGTGGGGACGATAGGGCGGATTGCTAAAATATTTTAGCAGTTTTGCTGCAATTCGGCTTCGTGGGGACGGCCCCTTAGTGTGTATTTAATTGCGGCGGGGCGGGTTGATAAAATTGGTTCGGTTGTGTGGGGCGGATGAGATTATTTTACATATGAGGGACCCGCGAGTTGGAAAAAACCCAGCCCGCACATCACTAGTCTCCAGTGCCAGCGCCATGGCCCATGTCTATTGTTGTCTCCGGCGCCCCGGCCCGTGTCTCCCATGTTGTCTGTTGTGTCCCACACCAGCGCCCAGGTCTTGTCCAGTGCTACAGTGTCCAATGCCGCCGGCACCGCCCACGCTGGGTCTTGCACCTGTTCCCAAGTGGAACGCTCCTCTTCTGGCTCCTGTTTCCAAGGCCGGGCTGTCCTGCGACTCACCATAGGTATCCTCTTGTTGTTTTGGTTCTCTTTTGTTTCCCGTTTTTTTCTTTTGTGTTTAGTGCCTTGTGTTCTCTGTTAACTTTACATCCTGCTCTCTCATTATCACACCTGTTTTTTTTTGCTAATTGCCTCACCTGCTTCTTGTTTGTAATTAGTTCCTTCTGTATTTAAGCTCCTGGTTTTCCTTTGTCCTGTGCCAGTTCATTGTGTGTGATGTTAGTCCAGCTTGTTCCATAGTCTGTTTTCTTCCAGTCTTGCATCAAATTTATCAGGTACACCTTACTAGTTCCAGGTTGGACCCCCTTTTGTCTTCAGAACTGCATTAATTCTTCAAAGCATAGATTTCACAATTGTGGAGGCCATTGGAGTACAGTGAACACATTGTCATGTTCAAGAAACCTGTTGAAGATAATTTGAACTTCGAGACATGAAGCATTATCCTGCAGGAAGTAGCCATTAGAAGATGGTACACTGTGGTCATAAAGAGATGGACATACTCAGGTAGGCTGTGGTGGTTAAACGATTCTTGGTTTGTAATTGAGGGGCCTAAAGTGTGCCAAGAAAATATCCCCCACACCTATAGTTAATTGGGTTCTTTATGTCATCAAAAACTTAAGCGCAAGCCTACCTGACTTGTTTCGACAGTAGTCTTCCGTCTTCTTCAGAGGTATCACTGGATGGTGTGTGACGTGTATAAATTAGCTCATTTTCGTTGATGTGGCATCGACCTGTCAATCCGACTCCTAAAAGTGACAGGAAGACCCCTCCCCAAGCTGACGTACACATCAGCTGATGTTCGTTGAGGCGCCCCCAACCCTCCAATCCAGCTTGTCTGAATGACCGGTCATGCCCGCTGCTGACAGTTTGCTGCTGGATGATGCTGCTCCAGGTGTGGGAAAGCAGAAAAACCCCCTTGTCTTGGTTCATGGTTGCGTGGGCTCGCTTTCTGATCTCCACTTCTTCCATGATCCAACGCTTGTGTCAATTGTACTCCATGAGTATGACTGGCCTTTTCCGAGTCCATGATGTGGTTTTCCCGTTTGCAGTGGTCCATTATTGCTGATTTTATGTTCTCCTGTAGTGCCTGTTTTTTTTTTTATCATGTTTGTCTTTTGTCAGTGCAGGGGCTGCCGTCAATCAGCTAATATGTACATCAGCTTTTGGGCTGTCACTCCGCGGAGTTCAACTGACGGGTCGACACTGCCTCAAGTAAAATTAGCTGATTTATACACAACACACCATCCAGTTACACCTCTGATACACCTCAGTTGAAAACATTTCAGGTAGGCTTATGTAAGTTTCTGATAACATAAGAACCTTCCTATACTCAATTCACTAATTAGATTTTTTTTATCTCGTTCTCTCAATCCCACCCTTACCCATCCCTGTTCTCATCCATCCTCCCCACCGAAATCAAAACTGTTATCATGAACAAGACATAAAAGATGAACAGTGTCATCAGCAATACATGGCAGTTGAATGTCATTATCAAAAACATGAATAGAATCACATAAGTTGCATCACTGGACAAAGGAAAGTAAAAGTAGAAAATGTGGTGATGGTGGATTTTCCCAAGCTTTATTAAAAATGGCAGTGTTTTGTGCTGTGGATCAACATAGTTGTTGTTCTTTATGTTATAGGATTACGTATTTATAGGATGTCATGCAAATGTTTCTGACATGTCAAACAAGGTGTTCTGACAGACTTTGCCACCTGATAGAGTACACTGTCATGTCCCATACTCAGGTCACCAAGAGACATCTGAGCCAGATATATAAACTTGAAAATGTAACTAATCATCTTGTTTTATTTAAAACATCACAATTGAAAACTGACATTGTTCAAATTTTTGGGTTTAATGTTTTGTTTGATGTGTCTCACAACAGGAGAACACAGTTTTACTTCACAACCTAAAGTGCTATTTTACAAAATGATAAATTTTTTATTGAAACCTATTCAATATTATTCAAGATTTTTAAAATGTATTTTTATGATTGAAAAATGTTTAAATGTTTACAATTTATATTTCTATGTGTTTATATCTAGAATCTAATATTCATAGTCTTTAAAAGAATTGTATAGCTTTTTTTATGGGTATAATAAGTGTTCAACACTTTACTTTGAAAAAGTAATTAATTATAGTTACTAGTTACTTATCCCTAAAAGTAACTGCGTTAGTAACGGAGTTGCAACATTATATAAATAACTAATTAATCGGAAAAGTAACAATTTCGTTACTTTTTAAAAAATGTTCAAATATGTCGCTTTGTCTCTCCTCCTCCTCCTCCTTGTGTGTCTGTGTGTGCGCTGTGTTTGTGTATGTTCGGCTGTGCACACAGACTGACCCATGTCTCCCCTGACATTTTACTCTTCAGAAAATCATCATTAGTGGGAGAAACTGGCTGCGCGGTAAAAACGGCTTAAGTGAACAGAATCATAATAAAACGCTACACTACGTCTTCTGCAGACAACTTCTGGCTTGAACATGTGATGCTGCTTTATTCTCAGCTAGCACCCGCTCACAACAGAACACAGCTTCTTCTACTTGAGTGTTTTCTCCAGTTTCAGCTGTATCCCTCCGCCTCCTCTTCACTACGACAGCCGCACAACATAGTCCGAACAAGTGTGAAACTTTGGTTCACCCAAACAAAAATGAATCTCATCTTACAATAGTAACACGATGTCAGTAACGGTAACAGCATTGTAACCATAGAGTAATTAGTTAGATTACCCGTAACTGAAAAACGTAACGCCCGTTAGTAACGCCGTTATTCCCATCACTGGTAATAATTAACTTTTTTCAAAAGCATTATATTCACAATTTTTATATTTTAATTGTATGTTTACATTGATCCTTTTTTAAATTCTTTATAAATGATCATTTCACCTCAGGGATTAATAAAACGTTTCCATTCAGTTTTGTTTTTTATTTTATAGATTATATAGATTTCTACTATAATTCAGTATTTAACTTCATTAACTTCATTAACTTCATAACGATGTGGGAAAAACTAAATTAACTCAAAACTGCAGAAAATGTTTTTAAAAATCAGTTTGAATACATAAGATGGAACCAAGTTAATTCGTAGAGAGTGCAGGAGATTATCTAAGATACTTCACAGACAAACGGCAATAAAGGGAGATGGATCACCTGTGTAGGAGGAGGCTTCAGTGGGAAGGAGGGGGAGATGTGCAGATGAATTGGACAGACAAGGGGGCCTTGAGAACTCTTGTTTGGCGTCACCTTGGTGCAGAGAAAGAGTATGCAACAACTCTAGCCCTCGTCATCTGATCCAAGGTCACTCCTCCACACAGTGTGACTCAGTGGCTCCTGAATGCTGCTTTCAGACCTCTTCAGCTACTTGAGGATGAATCACTTAACTTCAGCCTTTTATTTCTGGAGAGGATCCCGTTTCCTTGCAGCCGCGTTTCTGCTCCAAAGGGAACATTGGTCAGCACCTCGCCCCCACACGAGAACTGCTGTAGGTTTATCAGACCATCTGGAGCGCTGTTATTATAATCAGACATGGATTAATGAACTACACAAGTATTTCCATACTGTTGTACAATATGCTGTGAGATGATTTTTCCTGTGCTCCCCCAATACACAAACACCCACCATAACCATTAACCATGTCTATGCACGTGAAAGTTTGGTCTTTTCTAGATGTGTTAGGAAAAGAAATTACCTGCTTATACATCATTCCAAATTTGTCAAATTAAATAGTACTGCCTAAAACCAAATGTCTCCCTTGAGAATCTTTATTTGCAAATGCATTTACAAAAGAAGTTGGATGGGTGTTGCCATCTTATCTAGACTTGAATACCATGCCGCTACCCTATTCAGCCCCCCTTTTGACTGATTTCAAAGGAGAAACATGATAATAATGAAAGCTAGCTTACAAAAAAATTGAAACGAGAGCTATCTCCCTCTTTTAGCATTATGACATGAAAGACACCTGTTCATTCTCTGATGTGGCACAGAAAATATGTAATGAATACCACAGATAAGTACATTAACTGGCAGAGTGACTTGGAAATGCTAACATCAAGAGCTATATAGTACGTTCAGGTTTTATCAGGCTAACTGTCGTTGAAGAAAAAATCTCAAGTTCCCTGAAACGTTTTCATCCTACAATTTCCTGAGACTGGACCATGCAGTATAGGCTATTAAAATGCAGGTTGCTGCAAAAGGGCTTTTTTAGTATGATTATGTACAGCTTTGATTAGGACCAGGAACTGAATTTGGTTTTGGGGCAGCTACTGGTGCTTACATGTGTGTCCCTCAGCAACAATATCAGGGTTTCCAATGGTGATGCAAAGTTAAAGCAAACTTTGTGTATTTTCTATGAAGCAACTTTTCAAACAGCAGATTTCCATGAATAGTCTTGGAGTGAATAAATTAAACTGCATTGTGTTTGTTTGCAGTAGCAATATTAACTAGATTACAAATGTAATTAATGATGTGGCAGTTTACTGATCTGTTGGTCTCGAGGCACATACGCCGGGTGCTGGAGGTTTTTCGTTCATGTTTAAAAGGGAGTTTTTCCTTTCCACCGTCGCCTCAAGCTTGCTCAGGATGGGGGGTTAGATCAAAGATGAGATTTTATACAGTTTTTTGGTTTCCTTAGCTAGGCTATTTGTTATGAATTGGCTTGTATGAATACTTACTGACAACAGATGGTCTGTGAAGTGCCTTGAGATGACATTGAGCGCAGGATATGTGCGTCATGGCGACAGGACGAGGGAACGAGCATGCGCAGAACGACCGGAATTAACCTCAAGCGGAATGAACACATACATGAAAGAGGAATTATTCAATTCGGATTTAAAATGGGAATAAAGCAGCCACATTAAGTTTAATTGGGAATTACCATTTTCATTCGGAATTAGGTGTTTACCTGGTCATTTTGCATCTCTTTAAATTGGATTCAACTTTTATTCCGAATTAAAGGGGAATTAAAACTCTCATGTAAACATGGCCATTCAGTTTTAAATACCTTTCAAAAGCTTGGACTGGTATAGTTAACAAAATCAACATCACTTTTGTGTTTCAAGTCATCTTCATTATTGAGACAACCAAACAGGACAATGTCATCTCAGAATTTCTGCAACAACAAGAGACCAGAGACAGCCTATTTGTACCATTTGGGCACATTAAGTCCTCTCCTCAAGTACCAGATTGGAAAACTAAATATATTTTACTGGTTAAAAAAAAAAATCTTGGCAACCCATTGGATGACGCTCATGATTGACACCTCTATTAACAGATTATAGTCCAGACAATAAAAGGATAATGCCCAAATTCACCATAGAAAAACCAATAACATTCTAGAAAGAAATTAACCATAGCTTATATTGTATGAAGAGTATACACAAGATACGATGAAGTCTTAATTAGACTTTAATCAAGTTGTTGCCACGCATGAGTATCTTTTTGCCACGAGTTAATAATTCTTATTGATGTCACCAGATTATCACTACGTATAATCGTGACAGAGCTGGTACTAATCTAGAAGTAGATCATGTGTAGCAGTTTATAATCGACTCCAGTCTTCGATCTACATGATGATTTCAGAGGATCTTAAAAGACTCCGACTGGTTGCCACAAGTGGCCCACAAAAGCAACTGGTCCCATAAGTCACACTAACTGCAGTCTCTCCAGGGTAAAAGTAATTAATTTATACCAGCATTGATGCCCCACCATGACAAACTTTCCAACTACTGGAGTTTGTTGTTTCCCTAAATGTGTGGATGCCATCCACAGCAAGCCAAATTTATGGCACCAACATCAAAGACTCTACTCAGGCTGGCCATCATATCTTCAAAATAAGTTACAGGTCTGCCAAGACATGCACAATTCATAAATGTTTCTTGCAAATACTTGCAATAACAAGGAAGCCATTTCATTTTATGAGAATAACAAAAACTGAATAAAGTAGATGGGGTGCAGATAACATTTGAAGATTTGAAGCAAATCATTGGTTTAGTGTTATCAAAACCTTTGTTAAATGTATTAACATGAATAAAAAAGGCAAAGTTCAAAGTATTCCAACAATATTCCTGAATATGGATGTAGAGTTTACAAGATAAAATTAATAGATTAATTAAAGGTCTTGATGCAGAATTCTGTCAGTCCTAGTAAAACTATTTCTTGAGATTTTGAAATAGTAAAAGTGGACTGCTGCCAAGGCTTCTTTCCCAAGAAGAAGTTTCAGCTTTGCATTTTGTTTTCTCATTAATCTTTAGTGAATAGCCCATGCTGAAAACTCTTTTAGATGTATTCTAATTTATGTGAAGTGCTGCTATGTGACATCTGAGGTATGGAATATATATTATGTGACTTGCATATATAATCTGTTATTTTACAATGTTACAGTGTATGTTTTTTTTTCTATCTGAAATTAGTCTTTTGAGAACATGATGCAGGTCATGAAGCAAGAACAAAATGTGTGCTTTAGTTTTTCTCATTAAGGCTATTCATCCATATGGTAGTGTGTTGGGTGTGTGGTCATTTTGTCTATTTTGAAGATTTTTTTTAAAGCTTTGTGCCAAAACTGAAAAATATCTTCTTGGACAGTTTCTGTTGGTTTAAATTTGTTTAGAATCCAACATTGTGATCTTAAAGTTTACATAAACCAAAATAAAAAACAGATGCAAAACTCCCACAGTTAAAAACAATAATCCAGTAAAATACCCCAATGTAATCTCCAGGATTTTGCTGTTCTGAAATGGGAGACATAGAGTCTCTGGATTTTTTTTATTTTTTATCATTTATTTGAATTGAGACGCATCTATTCTCAGGAGACTAAACTTGACATTAACCCCCTGAGATATTAAGCAGTTCATGTGTGCTTTACCTTTCAAGTCGTAGCCATGCATTAGTATCATTGTGATTTCACATGAGCATCACATTGGTAATTCAAGACATGAAAACGTAATTTCTTAAAATATTGGTAAACAGCAACAGCTGAAAGTCAAAACAAGCAAGTTTTTTCTTTTTTTTCTTTTGTTTCTAGTCAGAAGATTTTCAGGGAACACGCAGAATTAAGGTTCTTTTAAACTAAACCTTGTCATTTTCTTAACCATAACTTAATGCCATGATGCCAAACCCCATTCATTACACAAAAAAAACGATTTAGCCATGAAATCTGCATCCCACTAAGTCAAAGTGTTTGTGTGTATATACAAACGTGCATAATCGGATTGAATAGGTGTATGTAAACTTTTGACTAGTATTGTTTTCTTAGGTCAATCTTAGGTTTTGACCTATTATGACTGTTTTCTTTTTTTCTTTTTTTTAAATATATTGGCATTCTATGTATTTGTTTTTTAAGCTTTTTAGGCACTTATTTATATCCTGGCTTTAGATGAGGAATGACTACCCACTTCTCATGTTGGTGTATCTTGTATTGTCCCTCTGTGTCTGTTATTGTGTTTTGTTTTTCGTACAATGGATGGCCTCTCCTTTTTACTACATACCAAATCTACCTCTGGGTATCAATAAAGTTACTTTGTAACCTTGCTGTCCTTTGATATCCTTCCCTTATTCCTTTAACAATTGACAATTATTCCATGCAACTAACGGGTGACAATTAACATCTTTGACATCACTGTTAAATACCTTATCTTATTTAAACTTAACCTCATGTCATATCCTGTCAAAATAAGGGCAGGGTCAAAACACATAGACATGGGCATAAAAAAAGAAATAAAGCCTTTTTTTTCATTTATTGGATGATGAATGTTAAAAAATCAGTTAACACAATAATGACACAGAGACACCAATAAAAATACACCAGGCAGAGGCTATTCTCCACTCTACTACCTCAACATCTGATCAGAAGGTTACGACCCCCTCTCATAGCGTTGTGTGGAGAAGGTGATGCCCCGTCTCAAAACTTGAATAACTTAAATATACTGCCCAGGGCAGTACTCGTAGATATTATGAAGTTTGGCAACCATTTCTATCCTAGTTTGAGAATGTACTCCCTTCCCACAATATGTAGCCCTTCTGATTTGAATCCAAGGCAATTTGCTTGAAAAGTCTGTTTCCTTTCTGGAAATTTAAATGTGCAACTGAACTCTGATGTGGATCAAAAAAGCGAACTCCTTTTGCCTACAATCAGGGGCATGCAAAGATAGACACTAGGTGGTAATAGGGCACTTGCCCTTTGCCCTCTGGACCGAGGAAGTTCCCTTTAATAAAGTAATTTTTAATAGAGTACACTGTACTGTATGTGGCCCATGTTGACGTGATCATTGGCAGCCCTTCCCCTCCAAACATACCCGTGCTGTGCCCATCTCTTCATTTGTCAATGTGAAAGTGCAGAGCGGACACAAACGGAGGCAAGTTGCAGCAGCACTGCACAGCTACAAACATCTCCTCTCCTGCCACCACCCTTCTGTTGTTTCTCTGGTCCAATTCAGTGGTTATAACCAAAATTTGCAAGAAACATTTTTTATTTATAATTTTAAAAAAGCTAAATGATAAAGAACTAGAAAGTGCTGTTATTGTGTTACAGCAGTGTGAATGCGCTCCACAGAATGATCAACAAAAAGTTGGAATAGTCTCTTACAATGTTCTAAGTCACGAACAGACCAAAAACTCCCATAAAAAACAACCGTGGGACACAAGTAGGCTG
>JBBBVU010000010.1:11092358-11108144 GCA_037177055.1 Atherinosoma microstoma
TAAAGCACTTTGAATTGTCTTGAACCTGAAAATGTGCTATACAAATAAACTTGCCTTGCCTTGCCTTGCCTAGTGCATTTGAGTGAAGCACTAGAGACAGATACAAAGAAAAAGTTGCATGAGAAGTCATTTGATATTTTTTTAGAGGTTGTTATAGGATTAAACCAGAAAAATTAATAAATTAATTCATGAAATATGCTAGTTAGTGGAACACTAAAACCAGACCAACAAGTAAATAACAATCGGTACAATAGAAATTAATTGCATTCACCAAAAAGTAGACTGTAAAAACTTTTCATATTCCATCCATCCATTTTCTGTACCGCTTAATCCATGCAGGGATGGGCTGGAGCCTATCCCAGCAATTATCAGGCGAGAGGCAGGGTACACCCTGGACAGGTCGCCAGTCCAACTTTTCATATTAAAAATGTATAAAATATTAGGAAAAATAGGTATAATATAATTAGGAAAAAGGCACAGTTGAGAAAATGATTGGCTTATTGGTTAAAAACCATCCTCAGCTTAGGGTTATTGATTGGCTGTGGTTCTTCATGTTTTCATGTTCGAAGGCGACAAAAATATCTGTTCTGCTTCCATTGCTTTTATTGATTGGTAGCTCTTGGCAGAAGAGTTCCCATATGAGATTTTCTGTAGCCTTAGTGCACCTGTAGACATATGTGATAATGGTGGCATTCATGTGAAACTTTTGAAGGTTTACATGAATGAAACCATGCAAACCTGCATGCAAAAAATCCTCTGACCACAGATTAATTTTTTCTACTTTTCTTCAGTCCATCTTAAATGAGCTTTGGCTCAAAGAAGATGGCAACATTTCTGGATCAAATTCACATATGATTACTTCTTTGCATGATATAACTCTAAGCTGCATTTATGAATGACATTGTGAACTGTGTTTCTGGAAGTTTTTCAAAGTCCATGACACAATCATGCCTGTTTTTAATGTGAAATGGCCTGAGGAACCAAAGATCCCAAACATCCAGTTTTGATTTAATCTTTGTCTCTTGCTTGCAGAAATTTGCCAGATGCTCAGAGCATTTGATGATGTTACACACTGTAGTTGATGGAAAATTTTACACTGAAAAACATTCTGAAATTGCTTGACGATTGCTTTTGTTTTTCCCTTCACGAAATCTTTGTCCATAATACGGAAGCCGAGTGTGTCTGCAATTATTTATTTTTGATGGCATTATCTTGAGATCAAGAATGAATTATTCTGCTATCTTCAGCTCACTAGGCTCATTTTCAAGTGATAAGTAAATTTTTCTCGTTGTCTTGAGAAATCATCCTTTTATCGAAGAGATGTCCCTGTGCAAGTACTAATGTAAGGCTATTAACCTGCTGTTAGCTTGAAGCTACATAGCAGTGCTAAACTAGTTATATGGTAGAACTAGATTAGTTTTAAGATAATGCAGGGAAACCATGGCATATTTAGTTTTCAGTGAAAGTATTTAGGGACTACACATCAACTCAGTTAATCAAGATTTTCACATTGGAGCTGAAAAAAAACTATAAAGATGCTCAAAGAATACCTCAGTATTCACGTTACTTAGCTCTGACTAAGCTAGAGATACATCAGTTGTCACCAACTACGGTCCTCAAGATCTATCCTGCAGGTTTTAGTATTTCCCTGCTGCAACACATTTGACTCAGATCAATGACTCATTAACAGGCTGGTCCAGAAGTTGACAACATGTTGTTGGAGAACCTTTCCATCTGAATCAGGTGTGTTGTACCAGGGAAACACTAAAACATGTAGGGTATCTCAGGGACCTGAGTTGGTGACCACTGAGCTATAAAATTCAGTTTAATTTAAACAGGAGATTAGAAAGGGTGCTAGTTAATTTTAAAGTATGTACAAGGTGGAGAAAAATAGCCACATACTGCACCTCAAAACAACCAACTTGCCTTTCTATGGACCTTTTTGGACTTGCAAATATTTCCACTGGGTGAACGGGATCATAAATGTAAAGATGTTTTATTTCTCATGTCTCTCTAATGTGACCACAGTTATCACAGCAGTGTATGTGAGTTTATTCATAATCTCAAGGTAATGCTAAAAAAAAAGTTGAAGCATGGCCACTCTTGGCTCCCACACTGAGAGACTCCGCCTCTCGTAGGTGCTCTTAATGTTAATGACTTATTGCCAGTTTACCTAATCATTTAAAACATGCTCCTTCAGCTGTTTCCTTTGAGTACCACTTACTTTTTTTCAGCCTTGTGTTTCACCAGCTGATGCCATCAAAATGTCTCCCATTTAACATTCTTTTCTGTGTTTTTAGTTTATGAGTGTTGCATATCATTTTATTTTTATCTACATTTTACACAACGCCTCAACTGTTTTGGAGTTGTAGTTGAAGTCTACGTCTGCTTTTTGTCTTCTGTAGTCAAGAAAGATACTTGTCCCAACCACAATAGCTGTGTTATGGCTTTCTTACCGTTGCCTATTATGGTTTTGATGCGAGGGCCACCATGTAGCCCTCAAATACAAAACAGTCGGCTGCAATAGAAAATATGCAAACGCTTTTTTTTCTATTGAAGATATCTATCAGTTTTTTGTGATTGATTCAATCATGCTGGACGTTTGGGCTTTATAGCAGCCACATCCAAACAGATTTTGCAAAATTTCTGTCAGATCAATTCAGTGGAACAGAATGTCCTATTAGTACTGTGGATAATAGAATAGACAAAAAATATGTACAAAAAAATACAAAATATGGTGTTCATTTATTTATCCAAAGTCACGTAGATAGATGTTTAAAAGAGAAGTTAAAAAAAATGAATCCATCACTATTGTAGCACAACATAATTCCATATACCTTCATTGAATTGGGGCAGAGACAGACTTTCATCAGGAAACATCAGCAAACTACATAATTTAACAGAACGAAGTAGCTCCCTGTTTTCAAATAATCTCTTTAATTTCTTTTAATTTCCTTGCGAATACTGCATCACTGTATGAGATTTAAATGATTTAAAGAAATAGTTGTAATACATGTCTTGCAGTTGTAAATTACAATACTTTAAGACAATAGATCAAAGAGACCAATTGCAGCATAGTTTGTACATTTCAGCTCAATTGGAAACTTAATTTGGGGTTTCAAATTGGATTGGCACAGGGTGTAGAATCCTGCAAAAGGATTGGACGTTTCTGTAATGAAAAACATCACCACCAAGTCTACACTCACTGGCCACTTTATCAGGTCCATTTCCTCATTTGTGGATCCTCTTTTGCCTCCAGAATTGCCTTAAATCTTGGTGTCATAGATCCAACAAGGTGATGGAAACATTCCTGAGATTTTGCTCCATATTGACATGATAGCATCACACAGTTGTTGCACATCCATGATGAGGATCTCCCGTTGCACAACATCCTAAACGTGCTTTATTGGATTGAGATCTGGTGACTGTGGAGGCCTTTGGAGTACAGTGAACTCATTGTCATGTTCAAGAAGGCAGTTGGAAATTATTTGTGACATGGTGCATTATCCTGCTGGAAATAGCCATCAGAAGATGGTACACTATGGTCATAAAGGGATGGACATGGTCAGCAACAACCTAAAGTGTGCCAAGAAAATTTCCCCTACACAATAACACTATCTCCAGCTTAGCTGTTGATACAAGACAGGATGGAAAACTGGAAACTTACCATTTCATGTTTTTTTCACCAAATTCTGACCATCTGAATGTTGCAGCTGAAATGGAGACTCATCAGACCAGTCAAAATTTTTCCATCTTCCATTGTCCAGTTTTGGTGAGTCTGTGTGAATTGTAGCCTCAGTTTCCTGTTCTTACTGACAGGAGTGGCACCCGATGTGTAGCTCATCTGCTTCAAGATTGGACGTGTTGTGTGTTCAGAGATGCTATTCTGCATACCTTGGTTAGAACCAGTGGTTATTTGACTACCTGTTGCCTTTCTCATTCTCTAACCTCAATGTATTTTGGTCCAACTGCTGCTCTCTTCTTCAGACCATTCTCTGTAAACCCCAGAGATAGTTGAGTGAAAATCCCAGTAAATTAGCGGTTTCTGATATACTCAGACCAACAACCATGCTACGTTCAAAGTGTCTTAAATCAATTTCATCCTCCTTCATATTGAACTTTAGTAAGTCATCGTAACCATGTCTTTATGACTACTTATTGTACAGCACTTTGGTCAGCTGTTATGTTTTTAAAGTGCTTTAGAAATAAAATGGTCATGTATGGTAAATACACTGAGTTGCTCCCATGTAATTGGCTGATTAAATATTTGTGTTAACAAGCAACCAAACAAGTGTACTTAACGAAATGGTCAGTGAGTCCATGTATCCTTCACCAGGTGCATCAGCAGACACGCTACAGAGACAGTGGCTTTTTTTTATTTTACTTTATTTCATAACAAAGACCTCCCACCACCAAGGGCTATTGCATAAAAAACCAAATCGTACAAAAAGAACCGAACAAACAAAAAAACTCAAACGGAACAATTATAAAAACTGATGTTTCCACGTCCAAAGCTGTACCTTCTTTTTTGGGGAGCAGGCAGTTGATTATTTTGTTAGTGTTTAACACTGACATGGGAATCTGTGAAAATCATGCATGACTTAACATATGACCATGAAAATTAGTGGTAACAAAGTAAAGCACCATGAAAAAAAAATCCTAAAGAATTAGTAGTGCATAAAGTATAAAAGTAATAAATAAAACTGGTTACAGAAAATGATTGAACAGAGACATTTCAGGTCGCCATGGTCAATGCATAGCAAAGCTACTTCGTACCACAATACTGCTCGTAACCTACAGTAATCAGTCTTCCTCTGTGTAATTTCATTGTAACGAGCAGTCATTGTGCTGAAACAAATGTTAGCACTGTGGAGAGAAAACAGCAATACACTGAGAGCTGCAAAGACATGATTATTAGCTCGCAAAAGAAAAAAACCCCCAAGAATACAGATCTGCCTAATTTACCTAGAAAAATGCAATGAATTTAGAGTGACCCTGCTGCCTCACAGCCGCAATTACACAGCTGCTCGTGTTAAGGTTGTGGCTAACAAGGCTCCTATTGATGCTTATGAAGCTGAATTGTTTTTGGTCGTCTTGCTTGTTTGCTGTCAGAGCCGAGAATTGGTCAAATCATCAGACCTCTTGGAAAGTAGCCAATCAGGTGCTTCTTTCTTTCTTTCTTTCTTTCTTTCTGAGAAAACAGGAGCAGGAGATATTTTTTGCATTTTTTGACTTTGAGTTTTGCAGCAAATGTTGGAACTGAAGGTGGCTAAGTGAATAAATTTTACTACTAAAACCAGAAAAATATGGGGTTTTAGCTGCCAAGAGTTATTTCATCATCATCGTTGTAATTGTGTAGGAAGATGTAGGAGATTGACTTCTGCAACTGTGCTGAAAAAATTCCCATCCTCCGTATTATGAAGTGGAAGCTGCTTTGGAAAATGAAAACACATGGTGCTATGGAAGAGCGTGCGTCACTGTTGTCCATCATATGAAATGGGTGTTGTCCATGTCAAAGCAATATCCATGGGGGTTCTTTACAGAGAAAAACATCCTCCTCTAATGAGGTTGTAGTGTCTACCCGACAAGAGACAGGCATGGAAATATGTGTGTGTGTTGGGGTGTGTGTGTAATGTGACAAAAAGGAATGAGATAACGCTCTCTAGATGGGTTCACAATGAAATTCTGAGGTGAAGGCAGCTGCGAGTATGAGGATGATGATGTAAGGGCAGGAAGAGGCAACTGAGATCAATAAAGTTTAGCTGTTGCAGTGGAGCATAAGCTTGTTGATGCTGAATGTGGGGGAGTGAGGGTGGAGTGAGATGGCTATTTTGCTCACTGTGTGGTTTATTTTGAGGCTCAAAGTGTGTTACCTGGCTTGGGGAAATCTGGGAAAGGCGTCATTTCCTTTAATTGTCCATTATACAATCATTGTGTTTTTAAAAACAATAACAGATGAGTGACTCACATCTTTGAAAAAAAGAAAAGAAAAATCCAGTGATAAACAGTGACTACACATGGAAAAACAAAAATCTATGTTAAATCACTTTCAGATTAAGCTCTCAGACACACACAAACATACACACACTGCCATAAGATTTAAATAGATTATCCCAAATTGGCTTTGTGCTTGTTGTTACATGAATTTCATGTGCAGAACATTTCCCTTCTTTATGTGATTAGTGGTAGAACAACAGGAGCTCACTGGGCAGCCTGTTTAATGTGAAAAGATCAGACACAAAAACGGTAAAATGGTTAAGAATACAATTTTCTTAAGGGCAGAGGGAGGAGGTTGCAGTCTTACTCTGGAGCACTGAAGAGCTCTACAAAAGTAGTCCAGCTACAAACTGATAACAGCATCAATCGCCACTTAATATACGCTCTATCTCCTCTAGTCTCTTCAGAGCAGCTGCCCTTTTTTCCTCTATATCGTTAATCTCTTTAGTGGATTTCCCCTTAGTTCGTTTGCCAGACTGGCTACTGTCTAAAGATTCAGACTGGTCTTCCCCTCCACCTCCTGCAGAGGATTTCCGCACATTCTTCTCACTGCCAGCCCCCTTTCCAACAGCATCATGACCCCTCCCTTCCTTCTCACCCACAGCAATGTCTCTTCCTTCCTTTACTCCCTGCAGCTTTTCCTCTTTAGCTGACATGGCGGCTGCCTCCAGTGCAGAAAGCGGCTGCCCCGCCACGCTCATGGCAGCCATTTTACTACGCACGATGCTCAAGTGACGCCGCACATACTCCTCGTTTGGTGCCAGTGCCAGTGTTTCCTCGAGGCAGTGCTCGGCCCGCGGCAGATCCCGTTCTTCAAAGTAGACCACACACAAGTTGTGTTTGCCTTGGACGTTGGTGGGATCCATGTGCAAAATCTGTTCAAAACAAGCTTTGGCACCGCGGGTGTCCTTCTTGTGGTTCATGAGGATATCGCCCTTCAGGATGAGGCCTTTGATGTGCTCTGGGTGGTGGTGCAGTAGCTCGTCCAGCACGGGCAGTGCATCCGTCTCACGTTTGGACTGAGAGTAGAGCAACGCCAGGTTAAACAGGGCGCTCCGGAAGCCAGTCTGCAAATCAATGGCTTTACGCATCCAGCGCTCGGCGGCCAAGTTTTCATTGGCGTCCATGGCCAGCATGCCAAGGTTAAAGTAGCCGTTGGCATCATCAGGCTCCTCCTCCACGTAGGTGAGGAAACGACGGTTGGCTTCAGGCCAGAACTTTGGCTCACCTAGAAGCAAAGATAGCGAATGAGAACAAACAAGAAGTTGAAAAACAGAAACTACTAAAAGTAAACCCATTTATATTTTTGATAGATAAGTTCGATTCATACAAGCTAAATGAGACAAAGTACACTGGAAACAGACTTAGAAAGTGTTTTCCTTTTGACTTAGAAGTACTCTAAAACTTGGGGTATACTGGATGATACTCTGAGAAAATAGCATAACAATTGTATAAATGTACCGACTGAGGATATATATATATATACATATTTACACACACATACATGCATACATATAACAATACTGAATCGTCATAAACATAAAATACAAAATATACAAATTTATTTCCCAGCCCTGCTTTGCAGCAGTAAATATTTGGGATTAAAAGTTTTCTTTAATGATGCTGCACAAACCATATAAATGCTTATAAAGAATAGAAAGTCAAAAGAGCTTCAGAGAAGGGCAAAGTCAAACCTGATAAATTCATGTGTTCACATGAAACATACAGGTGTATTTCTGATTAAATTCTTAGTCACCTCCTGAATGAAAGCAGGAAATAAAGTGTTTATGAGTCACAGCAGAAACTAGCCAAAGAAAGAATTTAAAATGACTGATAAAAGATGGAGCGCTGCCGTCGTTTGAACCCGACTGTAATAAATCAATAATGAGGTGACAAGAAACCCCACTCTGTGTAGCATTTCCAAGTTCAAGCCAAGTTTGTTCAGTCTGATTCTAGGATACTTTTGACTTTGTCAGTTTGCTTTCTGAGAAAGCTGAATAAATAATTGACCTGACGCAAATGTTTAATACCACTTCTGGTGCATCAGGTGAATGCTGAAGAAATGCAAATAAAACCGCACCCTGTTGCCACCTTAACTGCACATATTTTTGTTATTGTTCTGAGACGCAACCAACATAAAATCAAATAAACACGCGCGTTTTTACATTGCACAGATCTCTTGGGCTGACCTGCAGGTTTCTACACGCGGGAAAAGACAACATAAACTGCTTAAACTTCCAGTCAAACCTGCTATAAGTAAAACTGCTTATTAAATGTTTTTTTTGTCAGAGTTGTTCAAGAATGAAATGACAGAAACTTGGCAATCAACACAGCACTAGTGCATGCAGGCTTCCTTCAATTATAATGGACAGTTCTTAAGAATCTGGTCACACCCTAAAGGTAATATGGCAGTTTCCTTTGTTAGTCCTGGCTGGCATGATGAGGTCTTTCAAAGGTAGAACTGTTGGTTCACATAAGAAATTGGATACATGGTTAAGGCTGATTCTTGCGCATACAGAGAGCAGGAAATTCACACTGTGTGTTCCATTGGCCTTGAGGTCTCTGTAACATAAATTTCTCCATCCTTACCAATCACATGCAATGCAAATGCATACGCATTTGGAAAAATAGCTAACTGGATTAAGAAATGGAGATGCTTGTTTTAAGAAGACACTTTGCAGAAAATCATTGGCTCATGAACATGAATGACAAGCACGTGCATGTCCCAGTTGACCCAAAAGGTAACAGTGCATAAGGTGTACGTCTGCAGAGCTTTACACTTCCATATAACTCACCTGATTCCTGCATGAGGAGTGCTGAGTTGAAGAGTGCCAGTTTGTGGCGAGGATTGAGCTCCAGAGCATGGTTGAAGTTCTTCAGAGCCTCTGATGGGTCTTTCATTTCAATGTTAACGATGGCTAGGTTGTACCACAGGTCAGCGTTGGTGCGATCAAGCTCCAGGGCTCGGAGGTAGGAGTCACGGGCTTCTGTAAGCTTGTTCATCTTCAGCAGTAGCTCTCCTCTAGGGAAAACAAGGCACAATAAAAATAAAAATAAATCGGATGCCCTAAACATTGAATATAACAATAAATCCAACTTTTTAAAAAAGTATCAATCACACACCTAAAACAAATCATATAATGTAATATTTTCAATGACGCCTGAATGCGGCTAATAACCAAAGCTTAAATCTAGAAGACGTCGCACATATTAAAAAACTGGAACTATAGACAAAAGATGACCCTCCCTTACTGAAATGTTTTGCAATACAAATTATGGTTATTATCAAAAGGTCATCTTTGTAAGGAAGGAATTGAGTTAGAGGAATTTGTGTGCTATGTGGCATTTTGAAAAAGGCTGGAATCAGATTGCTGCAAAGTTCAGAACATCTTGCCTGCTAATGTAGGCTTGTTTGAAGTCTGGCCTCATGCTGATAGCTTGTCTGTAGAGCTGGTCGGCTTCCTCCAGTCGCGAGTCATTTGCCCGGATCAGATTTGCCAAGTTTATGTAGACATTGAGATGATTAGGGGCCACGCGTGTCGCATACTTCTTACCCGGAATAACCTGACGAGCATTCAACAGATAAATCATGCATGCTTTTGTAACATCTAAAAAAACATTAATTAAAAAGTAGGGGATGAAAATATGTCTAATCTTGTTCTAGGAGACCAGTTGTTATATTTTGACTCAGCGTAATTTAATTCTGTAACTAATTTACCTGACAAACAGTGATCTAAATCTAGATGTAGTCTCAGTGGTTGTGGCATCTGGTGACAGCTGGATGCTGACGTCTGATTCAGCTTGCTTATACTGGTAAACAGGCTGATTGCGGGGGGGGATTAAACCTAGAGTGAGCTTACGCAAACACTTCAAACTGGCTTATCTGAATCCCAGCAGTAAAAGAATGAAAAGAAAAAAAAAAGATTTTTTCAGATTTTTTTTTAAATTGATTTTTTAAGTATTTTCTAAAAAGCTCTTTTTTAATCAAATAAAACATATTAAAAAGAAAAAAATAACTGTAAAAACAGAATAAAACAAATATAAAAGAAAAAACATAAAAGAAAATAAGAAAAAAATAAAATGCACACACTAAAAGCTTGGCAAAGATTGAGGCGACACCCTGGAGAAAAAAGGTTATGCTACACTTCCAGGCAAAACTAAAGCATTTATCAAAGCTAGGTATAAATATTCTAACGTACAGTTCTCAATTTCATCCGATTGGATTATATGATCTGCCACCATCAGGCTTCAAACTGTGCCAATGACAAGTTTCAATGATGTATAATGACAGCAGAAAAGAGCTCTGGCATTGCAGTCAGCTTACAACAGGCAGCACGGTATGTGGCATGATGGGATACCTGTGGCATCAGAGATTTGGCAACCAAGTAAGCATCCTCTGCCTCTTTGGACCTGTTCAAGTTCTTGTAGGTTCGTCCAACGTTCATGTGAGCCCCAATGTCATCTGCAGTAACATTGTGCAAAGAAGAAGAGAGAGAACATAAGTTTACGATCTTTACCTGAGTGACTGTAGCTCAGGAGGAAGAGCATTCGTCTGCCAACTGGAAAGTTAGCGGGTCAATTCAAGGCTTCCCTTGACTACATGCTGAAGTGTCCTTGTGCAAGAGACTGGACCATGTTGCCCGATGTGTCTACCAGGGTCCGAATACAAGTGATAGTATAAAGCACTTAGTGTGTAACCACAGCAGTGCTGTATAAGTGCATGTAAATGGGTGAAAGTGACACGTAGTGTGAAAGCACTTTGAGTGGTCAAAGCGATAAGTACAGTCCATTTACCATTTAATGTCCTCTAACATATTTAACTTAGTCATAACATGAAAAAATACTTATATTAATGCATACTTTAGAGAATAATGTCAATTTATTCAAATGAAGCTTGAACCAAATCCTGCTGGGTCTATTTGGACAAGCCGATATGATGCCTGATTAGTACAGCAGGAAATTCCCACTGGCTGAATGTGTTTACATTGTTAATCTTGGGGAAACACTCATGGGTGGCGAACCGACAAAATTGCTGATGCCTCATCTGATGACAAGCTTCCTGAGAACTGTTGAATGCAAAGAATCTAAAAAAGGTGGGGGAAGCCAGCTGTTGTAACGGCACATTTTTTGGAATAAAATGAGATAAGAAGTCAGTGGAAGCTTGTTTAACTGCAGTCATGAGATTATGAAATATAAATGGATGATCTCAAAAACAACAGGCTGGGCTTTTAACCATGCGTGGAGAGATGATCAAGAGCCACTATGGAAGAATTCAATGTTCCAACAGTCGTCCCTTTCATCATCTCTAGAATGAACTCACTCAATTTTACCCTAAATGTACATACCCTCTTTACATGTCAAGTTCACCCAATTTTACATAATTTATATTGATATTGTTTGTTTTTTTAACCTTTATTTGGCCTTGCAGTAATTCTTATTTGGTGATCATTTCCTCTTCTTTTGCCCCATTTAGGAATTTCTTGTCCACTATTTATTGTTGCACTGTGGATGATGGGAAATCTAGCAACTGCAGGAGTGAAAACAGTCTGTTGTTAAAACAATCCATCCAAACAATTTCTAGGCAGTAACATCTTGTTGGATCACTTTTAGCTTTGATTATGGCAAGGATTCACCACGGCTTATGCAACATTCTCAGTATTTGTTTCTTTCTTGAGTTGTGTTCATAGTATTGATCAAGGGAGACTCAGACAGCAAAATCCCAAATATTCTCACTGGGATTAAGGTCTGGACTAGAGATGAGCATTTTAAGTGATTTTTGAAGACAACTAATTGGACTATTCATTCCTTAATTTCTATACCGTTTATTCCAATTCAGGGTCACGGGGAAGCTGGAGCCCAGCCCAACAATTGGCATGCAAGAGGCGGGGTCGCGAGTCCATGCAGGGCCAATACAGAGACACAAACAAACAGTCACACCCCCAACAGGAGCATTTAAGATACAACTAATTTTTCACTGCCTTTCCAGTCTGGTCTTTTTGCTCTTGAAGCACATTTTTGTGTTGGTTTAATAAGTTGGTCCTCGTTGTGCTGGCAGAACTGTGGTATGCTAGCATTATCCTGACTTTGTTGTCCAGTACAGTGAAAGAGAGGTGCTATAGATGGAAACTCTGGCAGAAACAGCTGTTAAACTTTCCTGCTTCTGCCTCCAGACTGTGGTCAGGAGATAGAGGGGAGCTGAATCCATCATCTAACCCCCTTCACTTCACACAGAGGTGGGGAAGCAGGCACAGGAGCTTTTAGCATTTTTTGCTGAAGCTTATAGCAAAACCTTGACATTCGCCGCTAAATAGGTAGTTTCTTTAAGCTAACATTCTGCTCCAATCTCAGACATGACCCTACACTCACCACTGCTCCATTCACTCTGCAGGCAAAAGTGACTCAAACCCAACTTTTTTTTGCCCATATGTGATGTCACGTCTTCCTTTATAAATACAGGTCACTGCAGAGCTGGGTACAGTTCACACTGAAGTGTGATGGCGGTCGCGTTTAAATAAAAAATTTTAACAACTCCACACAAAAATTGAATTTCTTCAAAAAAACGTGATTTGTGCATTAAGAACTTTGGTGTGAACGTAGGCAAAGTTGCTTTGCTACCTCTCACCATAAGCACCCAGTCTACCAGGTCACACCATTCTTATAAAACAGTGATGTAAACATTAACTCCACATCTGTGCATAATGAAACATAACTCTCCTTGAACTGAACGGTCCTTGAGACTGATGAATACTTGAACTGTCATCTTTAAATATTCCAGAGCCATTTGTTTTGCTATCAGAATTTACTTCTGTTACATGAGCTGACATTGACAGATAATATGACCACAAAGCAGCGTGTTTTTGTTCAGTTAGTATATGATCTGTGTGTATACTTTCACAAGAATCTCCAAACAGGAAGAAAAACATGACCCCATGCGTGTGCTCAAACAACAACACATCATTTGAGAGCTTTCAACAATCCCCTTTAATTATCAAAATTAGAATTTGACAAGCCACAGTATCATTTTCATCACCTATCATTTAACAAATAATTGGATGTCTGATTGACGTCTCTTACCTGGTTGAACGCGAGTCGCTTGGAGAAAATACCGCAGTGCCTTCGCGTAATTACTCTGATTCTCTAAAGCGTGGCCAACATTATTCCACAACTTTGCGTTGTTCTTATTAACCTGAAATGACAGACTTTTATTAAACATGATGACTTTTCCTGTTTTGTCTAAGGTTGTTAGATAAAAGGTAAGACTGAATCTTACCTTCAGGGCAGATGTGAACAAAGTGTACTCTGACTCCCAGTCCCAGTTCCTATTGAAAGTCTTCACTGCATGTGTAGTTAAAAGAACGCCAATCATCAACCAGGAAATCTTCTTCAGATGCCTACAAAAGATAATTTAAAGACTTTGACTTTATGTCGATTTGGTAAGAAAATCAGCCAGACACAGATGTGGCTACAGGACTGAGTGGTGAGGAAAGAGGCAGGGATTGACATTACAATGAGGGAAACTCTCTCAAACTTAACATTATGTAACAAAGTTTTAATGTGCATGGCCTCATCTACTCAGTGTAACTCCAGACTATTTATCCTGGTTCTTTTCCTCTTTTCCTTATGCCGCATTATATCCAGAATACCTGCCTAATTTTATAACTTCCAAACTAATTTTACAATTGGAATGATTTAAATCTGTTGAATCAGACAGTTTTTATAGGTATCAGGGTAACTGACTAAACACAAAATCTGATCCGTTTAATGTTAGCCACGCCATAATGCAGCTGTACTTAAGAGTATTTGCAAAACCATGCAGACATATCTCTCATGTGGAAATATCTATAAGTGGAATCCAACAGCCGCTTCTAATGTCTAAAATTCCAACCTTTCACATAATGAAGTGGTAGTGACAGAGACCAGTCAATACTAATAATTTGATAAGAAACCTAACTCTAAGACTCAATCGATGAATGATGCTGAAACTGGCTCTCGATCAACAACAGAAATGCAGAATCAGGAGCCAACTTAAGCACTGTCGTCAACGCACACTGGAGGAAACTAAAGAAAACAGACAAGTTTCTGCAGGATTGAAATAGAGCAGAAAAGATCATATAAAGGTTCATTCAATTTATCACTCTAGATCATTGTTTCTCAAACTTATTCTTAGCATTGCATACCCTGTGGAATAATTTTTCACCCCATAAACCCTTAACAAATTCAGAGCTTTCTTGTTTGGAAACAGAGGTAAACAAAGTGTGCCATCAGTGGCGGATTTATTCACATTTCTAACAAAAGAAACCATTTCAAATCTCAAACATTAAAAAAAAAAAACATTTTAAACATGTTGAATGTAAATAATTGATCACTAACTTTTTCTCATCACTAAAAGCTTGGACTTTTCATGGAAAAAGGTATTAACAACATAAAAGACGTCCTCTCCTGTTGTTTGTCCCTCCTAACTTTTCAACAACAGGACGTGATTGTAAAAGTTGTGGATTTCCAATCACATCTGTGGATTCCTCCATCTGGGGTGAAAATTAGTCTCCATGTTTTACCACAATTTGCTCAACAATAGCCATGTTTACATGGACACAAGTATGTGGATTAAAAGCCTGATCAGAATAAAAATGCTACATGCACACAAAAACAAACTTAACATTTTAGTTTCTAAACTTTCATATATAATTTTATTGAAAGAACACTATTATTGTTGTTTTTATTTTCTCAATAACCAGAGTGTCTCCGAGTACTCCAAGGGGTACATATACCTCAATTTGAGAAACAGTGCTCTATGGATGACAAACCCATTACTGAAATTTATTTATATAATTTTCATTGGACAGTATCAGCTATACTCAAACCTTAATCATGACTCAAGATTTCTACAGGGAGTAAAAATAAAAAAATAAATAAAAAAAAAGTACAATTTTTCATGCTTCACCAAAAAACCCTCCCCCTAAGAACACACAAACTTCTGGCTTTTGGAATCAACAGGAAAGAATGGTTGGAGCTTTGATCAGTAATGATGGAAAATAGACTTATGCATGGATGCCAATTTTGTTAGGCATGCTCCACTCTGAGTTGCCAAATTTGGCACAGTGCAGAATTAATACAAGCTAAAACAAAACAGTATTGTAAGTTTGTTAATCGGTGTGAATGTCGGCTGGAAGCTCGCTCTCATGGAACTTTAAGATGAGAGGCGATCTACACTGTGCTTCCTGCACCCCTCCCTGCCCTCCTTTAAAAGACAAAATCCCTTTCAGACACGAGTGGCTCCATCGCTCATTCAACGCAACAGTATTCAGTCTTCAGACACTGGTCACTTTCATGTTGATGTTAGTAACCAACGCCTCAGACGTTACCACGACGAGGAGGAAATTCTGGTTTTCAGCTGTGTGGGTAGTGTTCCCGTGGTGGACATGTAGTTCTAAGCTTGTTATATACTTTGTGAGAGCAGAGAACTGCAGGGCCCTGGTTCAAATGGAAAAGTTTGCGAAATTTAACATCATGGTGATTTTCAAATTTTAACAGTTTACTTAAATCCTACTGGTTTCTTTTTATGTACCATAATGTTAAATTCAACATTTAAAGAGTTTTAGAGGAGATTTCAAAAGGTTGTATATCGCGATAAAGACAAAAAATATTGCGTTGTTAGATTTAAGGCCCATTTATGGCCCAGGGGTCTATTCTTGGACCAATTCTTTTCGCCCTGTACCTCCTCCCACTCAGGGAGATTTTTATAAAACATGGCATGTCTTACCATTTCTATGCTGATGACTGTCAGATTTA
>JBBBVU010000010.1:11146612-11157781 GCA_037177055.1 Atherinosoma microstoma
GATAGAAGAAGCTACTTGCTTATAGGGGCCTGGCTTATCCTGGAGAGAACCATGAGAGATGTTCCAGCCTGGACCCTATAGAGCTCCTTTGGGAACCACTTAACCACAAAGGCTGATTTTCTGTTTGCGTTTGCTCTGCTAGTGAGTGCGCTAAAGTGCAGTAGATAAGCTGCAGTTGCTAAACAACATAAAATAATCTATTTGCAACATCAAATACAGACTCAATAGTTCGGTCTCCATGCACTGGGAAAGCAATTATCACTTTTTCCTTTAAACGGGCTTGAAGTGAATAAAATGGGGTGTATACCCTCAAAGTAGTCCATTACTTCAACAAATCTTGGAGAAAGCACATAGACAAAATAGTCAACTTGGTCACATGAGTGAGAAAAATAAGAGGTTTTTTTCAGGAATTCTTTGAGCATAGGTCTAAACTATAGGTTGTTCTTGTAATCAGTCATAGGATTGACACCTGTATTGTCTTAGAACTAATTAATGGCCGACATCTTCCCTTACGCAGCATAATTATTTTTCAAAACAGATAAAAACGAACCAACCAAAAAACCAAGCGTAAATGTTTTGCAAAATTGATGGTTTTAGGTTTTTTTTCTCCAAATTACTATCTCTATTAATTTTAGTAAAGTGCCACTTTAAATTCTGTATCAAAAACAGTGATGGAAATTTGATCTTTGAAGTCTGGCTGTCTGGATGAGTCATTGTACTACTTACTAAACACGTGACTAAGGAGCAAAAACAAAAGTCTATAACTGTAGCTCTAACCATTCTTGTGAGATTTGTGAAATCAGTCATGAAAGAATCCATCCTGCCAGGCTCCAAGCTATTCATTTGGAATCATGCTACTTTTCTCAAGAAATCCTCGACTTGCCCTTTTTACATGGCTTCACAAGTTATCCTGAAGTAACCTGAATCGGTTTAATTATCTGAATAAAGGGAACAGCCAAAACAACACAGTCTCAGGACAGCAATTTCAGGTCCCTCGTTTTCAGCGTCACTTTGTGCACTTTTCACATGCAATGTAAACATATTTTTAACTTTTTAGTTGTCATTTCAGTTGACTTTCCAAAATTATTAGAGTTACGATAAAGGTACAGGGTGAGGTTGCCATTTTTTCCCAGTACATAGCTTGCTCCTAATTACACTTAGTTTTAATTACACTTTTACAAATTTGTATTCCTACGAAGTAGCTGTTTTAAAAAAGGAGTGTCTTGACACTGCAGCCATTGGTACTGTAGAAATCCCCTTCTACTTACACTCTGGTCCACAATGACCAAGGTTGACCACTATTTCATGCTGTTCACAACTAATGTCACATGAACACTGGCAATTTGTCTCTGTTTATATACACAATGCATTTATTTGTCTTGCATGAATAAAAACGGTTTTAACTAACCAATATTACTGAATCCGTTAGAGGGATAAATAGAGACAGAAACATGTTCCAATGGAGGATGTAAGCTAATCCAAGACACAATAAATTGAATGTCACCACAGCACGAAATGCTTTGTTTAAAGGTACAGTATGTGAGAATTACTGACATCTAGTGGTAAAGATGGGCATAGAAATTACTTCAAATGCCAAGCACAGTTGTGTATAGACGGTGGCCATCAGTGGCCAAAATTATTCCAGATATAAACATGGGGGTAGATCCAGGAGTACATGGTATGATAAAGATAATATGGGAATGTTTCCAGAAATATTTGACAAAATTAAAAAATATTTTTGTGATTAATGTGCTTCATTAAATATTCATAAAAAAATACAAAAGTTCGGCCTACATATTTCATCCACAGGTCTTTCTGACTGCAGGTGATTTTGCTCAGTTCTATTTTTAGATTCCCGACATTGTGGATGAGATGAAAGGCGTCTCTGCAGAGGAAAGTATAGCAGGGTTTATGAAGGGAAACGCTATTTATACTGTTATGACAAACAACATTTATTATGAGGTTAAACCCATTATTTAGAAGTTTAGAAGCCCCGCTAAGTCTCCGTTCAAACATGTGAACCGTCAGCTGTTTCCTGTTTGGGTTTCACTGCAATTCTTAAAGATAAGATCCCATATGTTGTAGAACACAGAATAATTCCACATTATCCAATGCAGAACGTCAGGAAACTAGTTTTTTTTAACATCTACACATTTGCATGTACATACTCAAATCGGGACACTCCAGTCTCAGTAATATTTGAGAAATTAAAAATCTTTTTATGATTTTTGCGTTTCATATCTGAAATTTGAAATATTTATGAAAAATATAAAGTTTGTTTAACATTCATTAAAATATTTACATATGATCGGGACTGTGTTTCAATCGTTTTTTTGGTGCTCCTCCTTGATGTTAGCTGAATTAAAGATCTTTCAGTGACTTTCGTGTTTTATGATCCAGATCACCCCCAAAATGTAATCACTTGTTCCTTTATTCCATTTCTGAGGTGTCCTGAAAATCAAATCAAAATATTTTCTGTTGATACGACACCATTAGTTTATGGTACTTTTGCATCGGTACTGATATTGATACTTTTTGTACCTTAAAGGATGTTCCCGATTGTACAGTGTATATTAATATCTTTATTGCAAGGACAGTATGAAATATAAATAAAATTCAAGAACATAAATACTTGAAAGAAATGCATTTCAAACAATAATAAATTGTACTAATGAGTAAATTAAACAAAAATAAGATAAAAATAAATATTTTTAAAATGATGAGATAATTAAACTACAGATTAAAATAAGATTAGTCACATTTATTGAATGGAAAATAGAAATATATAATATGTAATAGCGTTATGATACATATGATAAGACATGGTGTGCAACAACCTACATATACCAGTAAAATATTTAAGAAAAACCTCATCATCACTAACAGTAGCAGCGTCATCATAACATCAAGACATTTTATAGGCTGCCATAATCATGTGACACAGAAGGAATACACTGTTGCTGGGCTTGGCACACTATTTAATTGCCTAAAACTCTCAGAAGTTTTGTATCAGCAGAGTGGTGTCTTCATATTTTAAAAAAAGTATCAAATTCGATATTTTGACTGGCTGATATCGAAGTATCGACTTCAGAGCATCGATACGCCCATCCCTAATGTCATGTCCTCCCAGTACTGCAGACACATAATGAAGAAAAGGTTTCTGCAGTCTGGAAGCAAATATTTAGCTTCCCAGTTAAGTTTCAGCTCTGCTGAAACAGGGATTTCTCAGTTTCCACATTTCAAATTTTTCTAAATACTTTTTAAAAAAAATACTTTTGCTTCTTTTTTTCAATCACAGTTTCTTTGGAAATTCAGACTACTCAAGTCAACACTGAGCAGAGTAACAACATTCACAAGGGATATACTTGTTTAATTTATTTTCTGGGGATTATTCGCTCATGTAAAGTAAAAAGAAATAGAAATTCTTCATAACTATCATCTCTGACTTTTGTACTTAGTTGGACCATTCTGCAGAGCTAACCTGAGCCAGCTTTTATAGTGACATGATCTTTTCCTCCTGCAGAGAGTGCTCTCTGGAAAGGATGATGAAATTTTGGTGTACCAGCAGATGATCCGCGACTTGAGGGAAAAGCTGCGTTCAGCCCAGCTTGACTTGGACAAAAGCAACATTATTGCCTTGCAGCAGGTGGGCCCCAAAATAGCAAAAGAATACATCATCTGCATTATTTGTACGGTTTTTCTCACTTCTGAGACTCTTTCATTGTCTTGTGTGTTGGTCCTCTTTGTTAAGTCAGATATGAGAACAGAAAAATATCCCGAAAGAGAAACGATTAATGAAACAGTTCAGTTAATTAGAACTTACTTATGATAAAATTGACCATCATTATTTTGATCATTGTTGAATGTTGTGTTTACTGATGTTGGAAATGTTATGTATTTAGTGCCATAATTTGCTAACTATAACAGAAAGAAATATTTTATTTTTTGGCGTTAAACCTCAGTGGGTGCGCCACAAGATTGATGACAAACTTAGAAAACAGAAAATGGCAAAGAATTCTATGAAAAATGCAAAAATGAGCAGTGTGCTTCCTCAGTGGGAGGGATTATCTCCCTTCAGACCTCACCAGAAGTGTTTTTTATCCAAACCTTCAAAGACAATATTGAGTAGTCGTGCTTAGACACGTTTTATAGACTCTAAAACACCGATCAGCAGCTTCGTCGATATTCAGCTTTGGAGGCACTACCTTTAGATCATCAAATTGTCTGTTCTATGGTGTTTAATCTGAAGCTCTGCAGGCTGATATCAAGACTAACAGACAGAGTATCCCCTTTATATCACTTTATTAAAGTTTAACAAAGTTGTTTACAAATAAACAGAATACCAAGCATGTGCGGCTCAGTGCGTTTAGCTTGATGTGATTAACAAATATGTGCTTGACCATAGACCATATAAATACATACATATTATAACCATATAAATCCTTTAAGTACACTGAAATATGTAATATTAGGAATAACTACTTGCATCAGGCCTTGAAGCAGGGAATTCCTAGCCTATAGGTGGCTATTCTTCCTTGTTTTTCCATCTACATGTCTTTAAGTTGTTTTTCTTCTTGTGGTATTCTCATTTTTGCCTCGTCCTTTTTTATCAACCTGTCCTCCCTTCCACCTCTATCGCTGCTGCGGGCCAGGTCATATATGAGCTCTGCAGTGTAAGTTTCATCTGTCATCTGGCTCTTATCTTCAGCCTCTCCTTGTTTTCATTTAATAAATTGTCAATAATGAAGTGCATAACAGCTGTACTTAGTATTGCACATAAATTCTCATTATTTTGAAATGTTGGTGAATGCCCTAAAGGCCGTCCAAGAGCGAGATAATCAAATCAAGATGCTGAGCGAGCAGGTGGAGCAGTATACGAGAGAGATGGAGAAGCACGCCCGGCTAATTGAGGAGCTCAAAACATCCACAAACAAAGACAGAGGTGGGTTTTAATGAAACATGTTCACATAAAGACACCCAATGTGTGAAAAGGGCTGTCTTTCTCTTTCATTAGCCATTCTTCTCTTAGTAGAAGACTGTTTAGTCTTTTAGTTCTAATGGAGAACATTTATTTACCTACAGGTTCCAAAAAGAGACAAATTTATACAAAAGATTGAGTTACGTTTACATGGAGCCAAATATAACGATTGCAATTGGTTTGAAAGCTCTTTCGGAACGAAAATGAACCATGTATACACCTCATTCCGAATGAAAAGTGCCAAACCGAAAGGATTTTCATTCAGTTTCAATGGGGTAGAATATTCCTTTTCCCAAACCGATCGTGGTATCATGTAAACGTTGAATCAGAATGTTGTCAGGTTGTGTTCTTACAGCACATGCTCTGACTAGACGTACATACGCAACGAGGAACGAACTAACCCAATGTGCAGCGCCAGAAAGTTAGTTTTTAATTCTAACACGCCTTTTCCTCTTCGTTGTTTGCAGTAGGAGTGCATGAGCATCAAACTGCTGCTTGAAAATACCGCAAAAAAACACAACTGTGACAATCAGTTTGTAGAGCTCTCCAGCTTTAATAAATCATGTGATGTAAACATCTTTGTGCGCATGTCAGACAGGACCATTCTGCTTAAATGTTAGCGCATGTACACACCAGGATGGATTAGATTAATACCCATGTAAACAGCTGCCCTGAATTTTTTTATTTTTTATTTTTTATTTATTTTTTTTTATTTAAAACACTTGTCTTGTCCAGTATTGTAGCAGCAGAATGATTGTCTGGCTGCTGATTTGTGCCAAGCAAATTTACTTTGTCAAGTAGAGCTTTATATGTATAAAGTCCCTCTTGAAAAAGATCTTTATTTTAGTTTTTTATTTTGAATCTGCTCCTTATTGCTGGACCCGACCAGAGGGGACAGAGAGAGAGAAAAATAGAACAGAAAAAAAAAGACAAACAAAACCACCATACAGAAAACAATGCAATCCATCCATTAATCCAACTGGACTACAAACATTACACTACGCAAATACACACACACGACTGAGAATATCCCATGCTTTTACAATGAGGCAAAAGATTAATGGATAAATACTTCTTTAATAACAATAATAATATTATTATTATTATTACCATCATCACCACCACCATCGTCATTATTATTATAAATAATATAAACAACAACAATAATAACAACAACAGCAAGAGAAAGGAAAAAAAGGACTAGCTGAGAGTATCCATTGGTAGGTACAACTAAATGACAACACAGTGACTGTGGCAGCCCACCGAATATAGAGTGGAGACGTTCAAGGAAGAGTGGACATGCAGTGGTCATGCAGATGCCACCGTGTCTGCATAAAGGTCAGAGGCAAGCCAGCAGAACCCCCAAACCCGGGCAATCGGCGGCCGCCCCGGACTACGGAACCCAACCCCCCCACCACGGAGAGACCACACGCCCGCCCGGGAAGGCAGCAGAGGGAGGCCCCAGCCAGAGCCCCCCGCAGACTGAAATCTTAAATCAGGATGATTTAAAACCAAATGGGGTAAAAGTCTCCATGTAAACATGGCTGCTGGTGGGAAGTGATGACCAGTCAGAGAGGCAATCTTTAGAAATCATGTTGGGCTGATGAGTAAAATATGCAGGACAGTCTTGAAAGGGTTAAAAATCTGTATTAAAAAAATGATTTTTTTTTTTCAAATGAAATTAGAACAGGATGAGTCAAAGTGACGAGCTGCTGTCTCGCTGAGCTGATCAACTTTGTTGACACCTACAGCAGCTTTCAGCTATGAGACTTTAAGATGTTAAAAAGCCAGATGTTTCCTCAGAAATACGTAGGAAGCAAAACACAGCTGACAGGATCAAACTTTCAAGTTGAAAATTGGTATAGTATTTTTTCCTTCATTAATGAAATCTGTTGCGAAGCAGTTGGCAGAGCAGTCTTCGAGGTTTTGTCACAAACCATTTTTTTAAATCACCGAGTTGTTTTTTGTTTCCTTAATTCTTCAACTGCGTGCTCTACTGTTTGGTAGCACATATTTTTCAGTGACTATAATGAATCTTATTAAGAACTTGTGGAAGTAAACCTGCGTGAGCCATCTCTAAAACTTTGTGTACCAAAAGTGTTTGTTATCCCATTACTTTTTAAATTTTTGACCATTTCCTTATTGTTGCTACATTGTCAACTGTTATCTCAATCATTTGTTAAAGAAAACATTGACTCTTAATCTAACTGTCCAAAGAAAGAAAAAAAAAAGTATCTTTCTTTTTTCATATTGCAAACATTAAAGGGTTCAGAGAAAAGTCTAAACAGATCAAGATGATGCATTCTCATCCTGAAAGGAGGTTTGCTTTTGGCATCACCAAACCTCCTTTAAATTGATGGAATCAGAAAAAAGTCTGAAATCTGCACATTAAATGTGCATTTACTGCAAAGGTAATGACCACCATTTCCTCTGGTCATCTGCTACATTGTGGAATAAAATGGACTTGTTTTGGATCTGCATCAGTTTCCAGTTCCAGCATCATCTCCTTGTGTGATGCAGATTTTATGAATCATGACAGGATATTTCTTTCATCCAATCATCCACAGTCCTTGACAGGTGTTTTTTTTTATCCCACTGTAACCTTGTTTTCTTCTGGTTGGTTGTTAGTGATGGCTTTCCTTCTGCCAGTTTCGCATTTGCGATTTTCAGACATTCTGCATTGAGTTTTCGATCTGTGTGTTTCCCTTAAACAATCTTCCCATTTTCTTTGTATTTGCTCCAATTGTTTGTGTCAGCTGATTGGGAACAGCCATCTTTTTTCAACACTTTGAATTAAATTAAATTCTTAAAGTAGTTTTATGATCTTTCTGTCATTGCTGTCAGCTCTCTTGTTGAGGTCATGTTTCCTGCCAGTTTTCAGTCTAGTGCAACAGTTCTTTTAAGCTATGCGAGTTCTCTCTTTTAAGTATGTAATTACACTCTGCAGATATTTGTTTTAGAAATGAGATTCTGTATTTTTTTCTCTTCTGCCCTTGAAAAAAAATCCCCCCAATTTTTTTTTTTCTAAAGCCAGGCCATTTAGCTATTAATTTTTTTTATGTCAGTGGGTTTTTTTTTAACAAAAGGAAAACACAGACTTGATGTGGAGATTAGAGGGATCTTTGCCAGGAGTTTTGTATCAACTTTATGAGAATACGTTCCAATAATGATATGAGTACAAACTTATCACTTCTAAAGTAAGCAGGGATCATAATATCAGGGATGTTCTCTTTTGGTCTTTTGCTAAATTGAAGTATCAACAAAGCATTTCTTATTAGTAAATTGTCAATTTTGTGTCTGAATTCAAGAATGAATTTTAAATTCTTCTAGCAATGATATGTCACTTTTGTCAGCATTTGAAGTAATTGTTAGCTTTTCTTGTCCAAGGTGCACCCTCAACTATGCAGAAAAAGATGGAGGAACTGACAACCAAGCTGAATGCTACAGAAACCAGAGCGGTGGAAGCAGAGCAGGCGGCAAAGATGGTCGAAGCTCACGCTGAGGAAAAAGACAAAGCACTCATTGAGGCAAAAAACCGCTTGGGCCAGTATGAGTCTGTAAGTCTCTTTCTCCTTTGTGGTTGACATTGACTCCCAAGACTGGTTTTCATCCATATCGAATTAGCTGGCTCTTCATTTCCAAGAAGAGGAGCATGTGATTTATTTATTTTTTCCCCCGCCATCCATACTTGCCTTTAATAGGGATGTTTAAATGGCTATGTGACTATGGTGTGATCAACATGCTTCTTTTGGTCTATAAGCGTAGCTTTTGTTTTTCACCAAAACTAATTGACTTCCCCAAAAGCGTATGAGTAAAAAAAACAAGGAAACAAAGAAAGTGAGACAAGACATGCTTTTTGATGGAGTAATTACAGCCCTGCTTCTTCATCCCAGGGAACTTATGGCCTGGAAGCGGCCATTGCGGAGATCAAAGAGTGTAACTATCAAATTAGAGTGCGAGATCGTGAGACAGAGGCCATGACCAAAGAGATCAACCAGCTCCAGCTGAGAATCAATGACCTCATGGATGAAAACGAGGATTTCCGAGAAAAACTGGGTCAGACGTCTTAAAAACATTTATGCTCTCATTTCTCAGTCTGTTGAGAGAGCACAGATTTATTTGGAACAGTAGAATCTAAACAAATACTTATTTGTATTCTGGTCTCGATCAGGTCTGGAACCAAAGCAGGAAGTGGATCTGACAGAATTCAGGCGTGCTAAAGATCTCAGACAACGTCAGTACAAAGCAGAAAACCAAGTTCTCTCAAAAGAGGTAAAATGCTGTGACAGAGGTCATAACTGTTGCTTTTATAACTACTGAACTGATTTCTTTTCATCCTGCTGCTTGATTTCTTCATTTATCTCTAGATTGAACGGCTAGAAGAAGAGCGACTGGAGTTAAAGAAACAAATCAGACGCATAGTGAAGGAAAGAGGTGAATTAAATTATGGATATGAACATTGTTTTACTGCCTTTTGGCTTTGGAGATACAGGAAGAACATAGTCAGAAGTTACCTCTGGGGCATCAGTGTTTTTAGATATCAAACGTCTTGTTTCTAGAGAAATGAGATTCCAGCCTTGTTATTCAAATATGGGTGTTAACATCTTTAACTATTTCACTGACATGTCAGCACATTTTAGCTGTGTTTTCTGATTGCATCAGGTCAGCTGTTGCTCATCCAGATGTGTCAAACGGCAGTACATTTAAGCCCAAAGTAGCCTATAGTTTTTGTTTCTGGGAGCATGTTTAAGAACAGATGTATTTAATGCATTTTTGTTTTGCATTGACACATTTTGTAGGTCATATTACAGGTTTATAGTTTGCCATCTATTGCAGTCCAAGTAGATTTCATGCAATGTTGATGTTGATTTAGCAACAATACCATTTTTCCAAATATATTTCACAGATTAGTCTGTAATGTAAATCCATCTGCAGTTTGAGGAGGAGAAGTTTGTAGTAGTTTGCTATGTGATTGAGGAAAAAACTTCTTCAATACCTTAAATTTGAAGGATGTTAGATGTTGTATTAGATGTGGGTGGGTTTTGTTAGGCTGTTTTTTTACTTAAAGCCCTAAAGAGCTTTAGGTGTAAAGTGATTTGTCACAGAATTTTTCTGTTAATGAGCTGTGTCTGCAGGGATCCCGCTATCAAGCTTGAAGTTGGAGGAAGACATCTGGCCAAGCAGAAAAGAACATGTGTCACTCAAACAGGGCAGCGATTACACAGAAGAAGAGATCAGACGGAAGGTAAACCTCACAGTAATAATATCTCTTTTTGCATCCTAAAAAGAAGTTTCTGAGTTTCAAGACGGATGACTACCCCTATGAAGTCTGGTTCTGCTGGAGTTTTTTTCTTTTTTTCTGTTAAAAGGGAGTTTTTCCTCTCCACTGTCACCCTCTGCCATGTCCATGCTCAAGATTGGGTATTAAATGGAAGGGAAGATTCCTTAAGTGTTTTCGTTTCCTTCGCTAGGCAATTATTATTATGAATTGGCTTACACAGTAATTATAAACGGGAGTGATGTGCTTCATATAATGGACTTGATTTAATTTGATTAAATTTAACTACAATGATTTGGATTAAATTGGACTAGTGCCTTGAGAGGACTTTGTCAGGAACTAATTAAGGAATATTACAATATACTGGGTTGTTTTTAAGTTTGTATAACCTTCATGATTTTCTATATTTATGCATAGACAAATTCAAACTTTATCACATTTTCACACGTCATAAAGAGTTAAATAAAACAAATCTTATATTCCATTAATTTAAAAAGAAATTTATGCAACAGTTAAATTGAAGTTATTTATATAAACTCATTTAAAAGAAAGAAAATAATATTAAAACACTTAACAAATAATGTATACAAGTTTATTTAAAACTAACATATTGTCCAATTGTAATCTAATTCATCATAATCCACTCTAGAATGCGCCGCTTGCTGGCAGCAAACTGTAGCAGCTCCGATCATACAATTTAATCATTACTTACCATCGCCTTTTTTTGGGGACAATCACCTTCTGTTTGATTTTTTCGAAGAAGTTTTTTCACGCTGGTTCGGACGCTGTGCTTATTAAGTGATTTCTCCATGTACTTTGGACTCTTCAGGACTTGCTATTATGAGTCTCCATGACAACGGGAGACTTGTTTATAAGCGTGAGCAGTTACTGAAGCTGTCCAATATCAAGATAA
>JBBBVU010000010.1:11157881-11168689 GCA_037177055.1 Atherinosoma microstoma
ATCTTTACACTGGCTTCCTGTTTGTCAAAGAATTGACTTCAAAATCCTGCTGTTAGTTTACAAAGCACTGAATGGTTGAGGGCCAAAATACATTCAGGAACTTTTGGTTTGTTATGAACCAACCAGATCCCTCAGGGTCAAGTCTACTTTACGTTCCCAGAGTCAGAACTAAACACGAAGGGGTAGCGTTCAGTTTTTATGCTCCTCACTTGTGGATCAAACTCCTAGAAAGCTGCAGGTCTGCTGAAACTATCAGCAGTTTTAAATCAGGGCTAAAAAGATTTCTATTTGCAGCCTTTTATGAAAACAAGTTATATATCCTATTTTCTCTGAGGGTTTCTTTTGTTGTTTATTATTTTGTTATTTAATTTTTTTTTAATACTTCTTAATGCTTCTTTTGCACCCTGCTGCAATGTTCCTGATGCTTTATGTAAAGCACCTTGAATTGTCCTGTACATGAAATGTGCTATACAAATAAACTTGCCTTGCCTTATTTGATGCACAAACTTGTCATTGCAGAATGAGGACCTCGAAAAACAACTGAGCAGCAAGGAGAGAGAGCTAGAACGTCACAAGACTGAGTTTAATCTCAAATGTAAGTATGATTTGCACTGAAGGTGAGGAGGATATAGTACAGATTGCATTTTTGACTCGCAAACCCTGCTATAGTCACTTGGACAAACACCTAAACCCAGCTCTCACACTCAAACAAGAACAATATCTTACATGTAAAGATCAAAGATTTGAAAAGTGCATAACAAGTTGCCATGTGTATGACTAATTTATTAGTCAAAACCGCATAGAAAGGTTTAATCCAGCCTAAAATTTTTTTGCCAATTCCAAAGACATTCAGGATTGAGAATATAAACGGCTCCTCAACCCTGTCGAACGCTTTTTCTGCGTCTAACGAGAGGGCGGCTGCAGGAGAGTTTTCACAACGTAATGTCCACATATCGATTAGGCATCTGAAATTATCAACTGAACTGCAAGAATGTATGAAGCCCACTTGATCTGGGTCTATCAGCTTTGTTATCACTTTCTGGAGTCGCGATGTGAAGATTTTTGCAAGGTTTTGCTCTCATATCCAATTAAACTAATGGGTCTATAGCTTTTGCACTCTAGGGGGTCTTTGTCTGTTTGAAGGATCAGAGAAATCACAGCATCAAGCAAAGAAGGCAGGCTGCCCCTTTCTATAGCCTCAAAATACATTTTGAAGAGTAAGGGGGTGAGCTCTTTTACAAAGGTCTAATAAAACTTAGCTGTAAAGCCGTCTGGACCCGGGGCTTTACAGCTAAGTTTTTGAAGGAAGTTTTTGAATAGTTTCAGTTACTTTATTGACAAAGTGGGAAGGCCAAAAGGAGTTAGAAAAGAGAGCACTTCTTCTTTGCTTACATGGGATTCAGATAAATAAAGGGTGGAATAAAACATCTTAAACATTTTATTTATTTTAATTGGATCAGTTGTTAATTCGTCCTCTTGACCTCAAAGCTGGGATAAAGCTTAAAGCTTCCTTTTGTTTAACGTATCTTGCCAGCATATGTCCGGCCTTGTCCCCCTCTTCAGTTTTTGTCTAGCTCTAAATAATGCAAATTCAGCTTTATGAGTTAAAATAGTATTCAACTCATACTTAAGTCTGGTTAAATTGTTTAAATTGGTGGATGATCCATTTGATTTTAAAGCACTCTCTGCTGAGCTAAACAGCCTTTAAATGAATTCTTCAACATGTCCTTACTTGTTCGCAGAAAACCGAACCAGCTCCTAACAAACTATAACGCTGTACCTGTTTAGGAATGAGCTCCTCCTTGCTAGCTGCTGTGTTTACTTTTGCTTTTGAGTGTTTCCCCCTGGGAGTTGGCCGGGGGGAGGGCTGAACCCACTACTAACTACAGAAGCCCAAGAAGAGGAAAGAAAATCCCAATTTTCATCAAAATGAATTGTCACAAACGACAAATTTGAATTAATCGATTAAATGGTTTTGTCACCCAGTCCTAATTGGCAATTAGGCTACAGATTTGTCCCACTTCATGAACACAATTAAAACCCACATTAAACTTAATAAAAACAGTCTCTATATAAAAACAAATCAAGGGAAAATATTGAACATGAAAATTCTGTATAACCTCTAACCTACAGTAATGTTATTACAGGTGCAGGATGTCTTGCACGTGTGTGTGCATGCTTTTAGCTGTATGTGTGTGTCAATTTCCTGTAGTTTATATGCACGATGTTCCTCTAGTATGTGTGAGAGTTGGTGTTAGTTGTTTGTTCAAGTGATTATAGTAGTATGCGTGCTTTCAGAAGTCTGTGTGTCCATGTCAGTTATATATTCATTCTGTCCTATACAGCATGTCAAAGAGCCATACTGGATGTTTTTACTGCTAGCCAATTGAACCTTTGATGTGTTTGTTAGAAGTTCCAAGCTGGATGGTGTTTATCGATAGATTTACTATTATAATGTTCTTTTTAAACTCAATCGTTTGACAGAATTTCATATCCCTGAGGCCATTGCTTTGTGGTTACCATTTCTTCCCCTGATTTACTCATAGTGGAAGAACTGTCAAAAGTAAAGAATGATCTGGAGTGTGCACTAAGAGACGTCCTTCAAGCTTTGAAGATTAATCAAGACGCTGCACCATGTGGTGATGCCGTCTCCATTCCGAGTTTGAAAAATTTGGCGAATGTAAGTATCTTGCATACACCACATGTGATTGATATAGTGTGTCCTTTTTCTCTTGTCATGACTATGATGGAACTTTGATTTAATGATCCAATTTAATTTATCCAGCCTATATCTATCAAATTATGATAGATAGCAAACTCTGGTCCATGCAACTTCATTTAAAGTGGACAAGTTCCGCTCTGAAATTGAGCATATCTGTTTTTTGGCTGAGACAGCAGCATAAATAACCCAAACACATCCTGCCAATGATATTGATCTATTGAAATATTTTTAAGAACTTTCATGTTGGTGGACCGGACATAACAAAAACAAAAAGTACTGATTCCATAAAAAATTAAGAAGAACAAAAAATTTGTTTTTGTGTCTTTACTCACAGCTGCAGTATGCAGCTAAGATGTTCCCACTCTTCTAACAGTCGGTGGTTGTAAATGCAGTGAGGTGCAGATGCAGTTGCTCATTTTGCAGAAAGTAACATGAGCCAGATGCATGACTTTGTTCCTGGTAGTTTTCATTTAAGTTATGTTTAACACTATAGTCTCAAGAAATCCCCTTTGAGTCTTTCAACTTGACCGTGTCTCCATATCATATAAATCATGTCATGTTTAAGTATTGATGTTTACTTACAAGCAAGCATTCAAAATGTTTTTAATTGATTTTGATTTATAGCAGAACGTCTGAGCTAAACTTTTTTATATACAGTAGTGTACTGTACTGTGTTCATGTGTTTTTTTTCACATTCAAGTCAAGTCAATTTAAATTTATGGTCAAAGATCTGACGAGTTTCTGAAAGTTTCTGGAAAGCCACAGACTTAACTCTGTGCTAAACTCCCACTAGATTTCAAGAAGTCTTGCCTGTTTGTTCCCTTAGCAATGAACAAATCAGCATCACATATTTCCTTTCATTTCTTTGGCTATTACTTATTACCTTATGTATTTTATTAAGTTGCAGATGTCCATTTAGACTGATTCAAATTGACATTTGAGGTCCAAACTCGATGGGCGGTAATATATCATACAGCGCACTTTGTAATTGAAAGTTTTTATGTTTAAATTCCCATAGAAATGATATGTTTGCATAGTCTCAGTTTTCACCAAGTCTTATAAATTGATGTATGAAAAATAACTGACATACCTCTTGGTTATTTCTGTCACTTTGCAACTGAATGCAAAACAAAAGCATAAAGCTTCTGGGGGAAAAAAAAAAATGGGGAGGTGAGACCTTTTGATCACATGCTTCACAGCAGATGATAATGTAATTTTAACACACAAGGGATATCTGTCAACTTGAAAGGAGAAATTATCTGGAAGTATCGGGTGCCATCACACATTTAAACTGACAAACAATCACTGATAAGAATAAGATCATTGATAATCTCAGAAGTATGGTTTAAAAGGAAAATGTGAATTTGCTTTAATGGTCTTAAATCTACCGTTACTGTGGCTCAGGAGCTGGTAAAACTTCTCTCCTATCTCAGAGAGTGTACCTGTTATTTATCATCCGTTGTGTTTCATTGTGTCTTTAAAGTAGGTAATTCCTAATCATTCCCCCTTGTCACAGGCTATAGACATCAGTAGTCTTGGTGGGAAGTCTGAAGCAGACCTAAAGTCCCAAATACATCAGCTGGTTGGAAGAAATGAAGAACTGAGGCGGGAACTGAAATCAGCTCGCAAGGAGGCAACCAGCAGCTTCAGTCAGCTTGTCAGAGCCAAAGAAAAGGTACATTCATATATGTCAAGATGAAAAGATACACTGATGGACTAGTAATGACAGACGGCTTGATAGTTGTTTTGTTTAATTAACTTTTTGGCTCTTCATGTTTTCTTTTGGCAAGAAAGCATAGCAGTGGGAGTTTTCAAGTTGTCAGATAGTTATTAAAGTTTGGTTTTTCAATGAGATATCTTCTTCTAGTGTCCCTTTTTGCAAAAATTTGGAAAAATGATCATTATGATAAATGCAGAAATGTAGAATTTCCAGGATGAAGGATCTGGACTGTGTCTGGGTTAGAAATGATTATTCTCTCAGTCAACTTTCTCTATTTTTAGTGTATTTCTTCCATTTTACTTAAAAGGAAAGAGAAAGTAAACAAAGGAGTGTTTTAACTTTTTATTTAAATTTATGTTTGATGTTTAAAATACTGCAACTCAGAAAATTATGTTTGATGTGGTGTGAACCTGGAGGTCTTGAAACAAGTTTTCGTAGCTAATATATGATACAGTGTTATCTCAAACAGCGTCTCAGTGATATGATTTAACCTAATGTGCATGAAAATTAACCAATTTTAGGATTTAGGAACTACCACCCGAATTCCATAAATGTTGGGACGTTTTTTTAAGAGTGAACAAAATGAAAACCAAAAAACCTTGAAATCACATGAGCCAATATTTTATGCACAAAATAAGCTACTGTCAAATGTGATGCTTGCTACAGGGCTGAAAATAGTTGGCACGGGGGCAACAAATTGCTTAATATCTAGGAAGCAATTATGCTAATTGATATCAGGTCTGTAACATGATTAGCTATAAAATGATCATCCTAGAGAGGCAGAGCCTCCCAGAAGTAAAGATGGGCAGAGGGTCTCCAATCTGTGAGACTGTGTACAAAAGATTGTTGAAAACGTCAAAAACAATGTTCTTCAACGTCGAATTGCAAATGCTTCGCAACTCTCATCATCTACAGTACATAACATCATCAAAAGTTTCAGAGAAACTGGAGACGTTTCTGTGCAAAAGGGACAAAGCTGAAGACTTTTATTGGATGCCCAAGGTCTTGGGGCCCTCAGACGACACTGCATCACTCAGGAGTACTTTCAGAAACCATTCTGGGTTAACACAATCCTCCGTGCCATCTGCAGATGCCAACTAGAGCTCTATCATGCAAAACGGAAGCCATATTTGAACATGGTCCAGAAGCACCGTCATGTCCAGTGGGCCAAGACTCATCTGAAAGGGACTGTTTCAGACTGGGAAAGTGTTCTACGGTCAGACGAGTCCAAATTTGACATTCTTGTTGGTAATCATGGGCAGCTTACATGTTTTGGAAGAAACTATGGATGTTAAAAAGTATATGAAGGTTTTAAAGGAACATCTGCTCCCATCCAGATGACGTCTATTTCAAGGAAGGCCTTGTGTGTTTCAGCAAAACAATGCTAAACCACATACTGCAGCTATCACAACATCAAAGATGATCACAAACTCTTCAGCAGCTGGAAACCAATATCAGGCAAGAATGGTCCCAAATTCCAACACCAAAACTCCAGGAATCATAACGTCGATGCCAAGACGTCTTCAAACTGTTCTGAAAAGAAGAGGAGATGCTACACCATGGTAAACATGTCCCATGCCAACTATTTTGAGACCTGTAGCAAGCATCGCTTTGGACATGAGCTCATTTTGCGCATAAAATAGTAAAAATTTCTCAATTCAGACATCTGTTATGTATGTTCTGTCGTGAATAAAATTACCTCATGTGATTTCAAGGTCTTTTTAGTTTTTCTGGAATTCGGGTTCCAAGTAAGAAATAAAAGACCTATAAGTACATGATTAATAATCTTACTCATTCTGCTCTTGCCTAGTATATCCTTCTCAAAACAAGATCAAAAAGACTTTTTGGATGAATGTAAGGTTGTAAGACTTGGTTAGACTATTTTTGCAGTGTGGGGGCAGATTTACTCAACAGGGCAAATAAGGGCGTAGCACTGATACGAGTTTGCAGTTCTGCAGATCTGACCAGCTCATTTTAGTTCAAACCAGGAGCAGTGCAAACCAGTGTATCGTTAACCAATGACAGGCGCAGCATGTTGCAACACTCAATATATAAGCATGAGCCCAATCGTCTGTTTAGATTAATTAAATAAAAAATAATTCTAGTGTTCTCTTTCGCTTAGATATGGTCTGTTGCATTCCTTTACTCCAAGAGACAATGCAGGTGTATTGTAAAATCCCAGTTACACTAGTTATGGAGTGCTGAACCAATTAGAACTAAACAGAACAAAAAACTTAAATAAAGAAAACATGAGCAACAAAAAGTTTATTCATTGGATATTTCTTGACTCCTCCTCGACAGAGGTTGCAAATCATTTTAGATTTTTTATACTTTTTTCTACTGCACCAGAGTTTAGCAGTTGTTCATATAGTGTTGTCTTCTGGAGTGGAGGATGGAGAATCTCTTCCTTCACACACTTTCTCCTCTCACAGGTACTTGCAACTCCTGTGTATTGCAAGTACAAAGCTTGTAGTTGGGTTGTTTTCCTGGGGTGGTGGGTGGCCTAGAGGGCTTGAGGACTCAGATTCAAGTCTCTGAACTAGCAAAGAAGCATCTATTGCCCGCCAGGTCGGTACGTATTATTTTGCATTTCCACAGGAAAAAACTGGGACGGGTGCCAGAATGTTCAAACTGATCTTTCCATTGAGGTCCCAATCTTAGCGATCCGACCCTAAATGGTGGAGCTTGACACGCTGCAATCCGTTGATTGAAAGGATTGTCACTTCACGTGTGACTCAGCTCTAAGATCAATGTATAAATACAGGTTTTGTTGTTTAAAGCCACATGCTAAGAAGAAAGAACAGAAACTGCTGGATGTCCACTATTCTCCTCCTCTGTTTCTGTGTTCGATCTTCGTTATGATTCAAGGAAGGTGTCGCGCTGCTATGTCGTTGCTCTACATAGCTGAAGCATCTATCGCTCTCCGGCTGATACGCCGCTAACTCAACAGAGATCAGGGTTTATCGAAACCAAAGCCATTCTGTCCCAGGCCAGACCCTTTGGTGGAAATGAGGCTTATGGTTGCCTGAGCAAAACTGCTCCCCACATGGCTACTCACTAGTGCTGGTGATTGTAATTAGTGATGGGTCCAAAAGCAGAGGACGGATTTTGCCACGTTTCCCTGTGATATGTCCTGACAAATTCACATATTTTCCCCTTCTTTCTTCAACACCAACTTTAATATTTTTACACCTATAGAGCGTTTGCACCAGGCCAAAGGTGCTCATGTTTCCTACAACACAGCCAGCAAAATTATTGTTAGATGCGTTGGCTTGAAGAAGGAACATGGTTCTAAACATGAGCTTCTTTCCAAAGTTTTTCTGGTCTTTCTTTCGTGTGATTCATTTTTTCAGACCAGTTCATTCCTCTCTCGTCTCAGTCTGCCAGGACATATTGTGTGATACCATAGTTATTTGCCATGTTTTAGGTCCATGACCCGACCGTAATCACTCTAAAATCTTTCTTTTCATGAGTGACAGATTGTCCCATTGAGGTGAACAAAGCAGCAGATTTTTGTTCTATCAGTAATTTTTGTAGTGACGCTGAAGGAAGTGGTTTTTAAAAAACCTTGACAGATTGGCTTGTTTAGGACTTTCATCACCTGTGCCTGTCAGGTGAGCCAGCTGGAAGGTGAATTGAAGCTGCTCAAGAAATCGGGCAGCAGCGGAGTCGCCCCCCGACCCCTGACCCTCCCCGAGGGCCTGGGCCCCAGCAGCACTGAGGTCATCAGCTCCCTGAATGAGTATGCTGTTCGACTGCTTCAGGTCAGTGTCGCTGCACTCTGAAGACTCCGACTGAAATAACTGTAAATCAGCTGCATGTCAACTTTGAAAAAAGAAATCATACAATGCTGCTTTTCATTTAGGAGCTCAAAAACAAGGAGGAAAAAGGCAAAAAGCTTGTAGGAGCCTTAGAGGAGTATAAAGACAAGTTTTCTGTCATCAGTCACCAACAGGGACTCCTCTATAAGGAATATCTAAGGTACAGTACAGGATTTACAATACAAAAATAAAAAGTAGATAAAAAGAAAAAAACTTAATGTAGTTTGTTTTTCTTAGTGAGAAGGCAGCATGGCAAAAGGAAAAGGAGACAGTCACAGATATGAATAACAACTTGGAGGAGCAAAAGCAGGTGGACGATGTCAAAATCCAGCAGCTGAATGTAAGTCCAGAAAGTAAAATACTTGAAAGGTTAATGTTAGCTAATTGCTAGAAGATGCACAGAACTATTCAGTGCTTTTACCCAACTAGATCATGTGAGTCTTGGTTTAACAATGTGGCTCTCATTTTCTCTCACCCTCACACATAGATGGGGTTTGATGGGTCAGTGTTAAAAAACCAAAGAAAATTGAACTAAATGTATCACAGAGGAATCTCAGCAGGACACTTTTCCTTTTCCTCAGTAAATGTGAAACATACATAAAGGGGAAACAGACTACTCATTATGTTGTGCAAGACCATTGAAAATCTTGGACAGCACAGTTTCCAACATGTGTAACAGCTCCAGATTTGTGGTTAAATGAATAAGAACAGAAAATTAGCACACAAGTCAACAACAAGAGATGCATATTTTGTGATGGGGAGAGGGTGGTGCAGTTTTATTTGAACTTGCTCATTTTCGCCCATCAGGACCTGCTGGACGCTCTTCAGAAAGAGCCGGAGGAAACCAGGAGACAGCTGAGCGAAGCGTTTCGCAAGCTCACAATCCTGAAGGTTAATGAGAAGAAACTGACGCGGCGCTACACCACCCTGCTGGAGCAGGAACAACACCTACGCAAGGAAAACAGCAAGCTGAGGAATGAAAGCAGCCACATGCAGGCTTCTGTTATCCAGAGGATAGGTTACCTTCAGAGATACAAGGTAGCCTCAAAATATTTACTCTCTTATCCAAACTTGGAAGTGTCAGGTCACAGTAAATCCTCCTGCTCTATCAAATTTGCACATTAAATGAAAATTGCTGTATTTTCTCCTCAATACTTCAGTGGGAAAATCTTTAATATCTACATAAAGAACATACTCACTGGACACTTTATTAAGTACAGATGTTCAGTTTCTTGTTTACAGCCAATCACACGTCAGCAACTCAATGCATTTAGTCATGTAGACATGGTCAAGACAACGTGCTGAAGTTCAAACTTAGCATCAGAACGAGGAAGAAAGGATATTTAAGAGACTTTAAACGTGGCATGGTTGTTATTGCTCGATGGGCTGGTCTGAGTTTTTCAGAAACTGATTATCTACTGGGATTTTCACTCACAACCATCTCTAGGGTTTACAGAGAATGGTCTGAAAAGGAGAAAATATCCAGTGAGCAGCAGATGGGCTACAGGAGTAGAGCACCCTACCAGGTGCCACTTCTGTAGCTAAGAACAGGAAACTGAGGCTACAATTCACACAAACTCATCACAATTGGACAATGTAAGATGGAAAAACATTGTCTCGTCTGATGAGTCTCCATTTCAGCTCCACATTCAGATGGTAGGGTCAGAATTTGGTGGAAACTATCCCGCCTTGTATCAACTATTCAGGCTGTTGCTGGGGTAATGGTATTGGAAGATGTTTTCTTGGCAGTTTAGGCCCCTTAGTACCAACTTATCATGGTTTAACCACCACAGCCTACCTGAGTATTGTTGCTGACCATGTCCATCCCTTTATGACCACAGTTCTGATGGCTACTTCTTGCAGGATAATGGACCATGTCACGAAGCTCAAATCCTCTCCAACTGGTTTCTTGAACATGACAATGAGTTAACTGTACTGCAATGATGGTCACCAGATCTCAATCCAATATTTCACATTTGGGATGTGGTGGAACAGGAGATTCTCATCATGGATGTGCAGCCGACAAATCTGCAGCAACTTTGTGATGCTATCATGTCAGTATGGAGCAAAATCTCTGAGGAATGTTTCCATTACCTTGTTTGTTCTATACCACCAAGAATTAAGGCAGTTCTGGAGGCAAAAGGGGGTCCTACCCAGTACTAGCAAGGTGGATCTGATAAAGGGGCTACGTCAGAATGACTCTGTGGAATTTAAATGAAATATCCAAGGATTCATATTTGTAGTATCTCATAGTAGTCATGCAACATACAAGTAGTAGAATATCTCCTCATATATAAATGAAAAACGAACTTTTTCCAAGCACCACAATAAAAAACCTGATCCAGCTCTGGTCCTCAAGGGCTGTTGTCCTGCTGGTTTTAGATGTTTCCTGCTTCAACATACCTGACTCAAACTCAGGAGTGGGCAGAACTTGACCATAAGCTGTTGAGAAGATCGATTTGATTTGAATTAGGGATCGACCGATATTGGTTTTTTGGGGCCGATACCGATACCGATAATTGGTGCTTAAGGAGACCGATAACCG
>JBBBVU010000010.1:11171815-11185036 GCA_037177055.1 Atherinosoma microstoma
TGTGTAAAGACCAATGATCAAACCTCCCCAAGCTTCTGTTTGCAGAGGGGCACCAGACAGGGCTGCCCGCTCTCTCCCTCACTCTTTGCCATTTTTATTGAGCCCCTAGCAGCAGCTATTAGACAAAATAAAGAAATTAAAGGAATCCAGGCCAAAAATATAAAACATAAGATAAGTCTTTATGCGGATGATGTACTACTTTTCCTCCAGAACTCTCAAACATCTCTCTCCCAGACAATCACACTCATTAACACATTCTTATCAAGATATGATTACTCTGGGTTGACCCCCACAGGGCATGAGAGATGAGGGTATCTGAGAGCTAATGTGTGGGTGTTGATATCGGTGAAAGGTGAGAGAGTGGAGGGGTGGTGAGGGGAGGTGTGAGAGTGAATGGGTGAATCTGGCTGTGGGTGAAAATGGAGAGACGGGTGGAGAGGTGCTGGACTGGAGAGGTGTTTAGGAGGAAGGTGGAGGGTTGGAAGTGGGTGGGTGGGTGTTGGGAGGACAGGGGTGTGAGTATGTGTGTGTGTAAAGGAATAGGGAGAATGTGTGTGGGCAGAGGTACATGTAAGGAGGATGTGTGGGAAGGCGGGGGGAGAGGGAAGAAATATGGGGATGGGTGGTGGGAGGGCAGGAATGCGTGTATGTGTGGGTAAGTATATGCGATGAGAGGGGGTGTGGGAGGGTGAGGGTGTGGACGGGTGGTGGGAGGATATGTGTGCGTGTGGGGGATACGTGTTGAGATGGTGTTTGAGGGCAGGGGGAGGAAAGTATGTTTGTATGTGGGTGGTGGGAGTGCAAGGTTTTGTTTGTGAAGGGATTTATGTGTTGAGAGGGTAGGTGGTGGTGGGGGGAGGAGGGCGTGTGGATGGATATATGGTGGAAGGACATGAGTGCTTGTGGTGTGGGAGGTGTACATGTGGAGAGTGTGTGGGGGCGAGGGAGGAGATTGTGTGGGTGTGTGTGGATGGGTGGTGGGAGGGTAAGAGTGCGTGTATGCGTAGGGGGATGTGTGTGTTGAGAGGGTGTGTGAGTGTGGGGGGGGTGCGTGGGTGTGTGTGGATGGGTGGTGGGAGGACACGAGTGAGTGTTGTGTGGGGGGTGTACATGTTGAGGGTGTGTTGGGCGAGGGAGGAAGCTGTGTGGGGATATGTGGATGAGCGGTGGGAGGGTAGAAGTGTGTGTGTGGGTGGGGTGTATGTGTTGATAGGGTGAATGCGGGACGGGAGGGGGTGGTGGAAGGACATGAGTGCATGTTGTGTGGGGAGTATACGTGTTGAGGGTGTGTAGGGACGAGGGAGCAGGATCTGACGCAATGTACTTCACACAAACACTAAAACTTCGACCTGGAAGGTAGGATAAAAGCCACATCCCAACCAGATCCTGGAGTCTTTTCATCAGAATATTAATATGGACAGTATCAAAGGCTGATGAAAAGTCTGATCAAACTCTTGAGTCAGCTGGCATCACAATGCCACTGGAGGCCTTAACTAACGCATAAGACCATAAATCTATATTTTATATTTCTTATTTATTTATTTTTTCAATGTTGTGACCATCACAACTGTTGCTATTCCAGCAAAAAAGATAGTAACCGCCCCATCATTTCCATTTATTGTATCTCTTTTGTTTTGTTTTTCATAAGGAAATGGCTGCATATAAGATGGCTGCGCTGCAAAAAGCCTTGGATGACAGCGTACCCTCATCAGACCTGGAGAGGGCCAACAAGCAGTACACAGAGCTAACAGTCAGATACAGAGACATGCTACAGAGGGACAGCCGCCTCATTCAGAAGACGACCAACCTTCAACACTTGGAGGTATTAAAACAGTAAAAAAGTATTTTCTTTACACTTACAATATGGTTTTTATATCAGTCTTATTTTTAGTTGTGGACTGCATCACCATAATATGTTTCTTTTCATGTTTTTTGATCTTGTTTTGTCTCCCAGGGCGAAAATGAGTCTCTTCGAGAACAAATCTCTGCCATAAACAAAGAGCTGGAAATCACGAAGGAGAAACTTAATACCTTAGAACAAGCGTGGGAGAATGTCAATTCAGTCGGTAAACATGTTGGTTTTTGTTGAATTTACATATTAAAAGAAAATCAAAGTATTATTTATATTGCAAACCAGTTGAGACAGTCAATCCAGACCAAACAATATCTGGCCACAGAGTCGGGCTCAGTCATTCACAAGCTGAACACCAGGCCATCACTGTTATCAGCAGAACATCTACAGAGATGTAAAGACAACACAAGCCAGAGCTCAGACATCCCTGAAGACCTCAAATGACAATGTTTACATCTGTTTTATTGTAGACTCTCTTTTTGAGCTTTAATCTACTGATGTGTCCTACATGCATGCACTGTCGTAATAAAATAGATGTTTATCTCACAGCTTATGTAGATTTAGCTCCATTGTGATCGCTTAGGGGATTTAAGCTGCAGCTGGCATGGTTATGACATTCCTGTCTCAACAAAGATGATGTTCGGGTTAAATGTCATCATAACATGAATTTTGGCAAACACCACAACAAAACAAATCTGGACCAAACTCCCAAGAGGAACAATCACAGCTACACAAAACAGCAGTCACATCTGAATTAAATTAAATTACTTTCAGATAGTTTTGGTTTAAACTTGTGTATCAGCATAGTTTAAGTTGAGCAAGTTTATGGATCCTTCATGGAATTTTTTAATTCTTTAATCAGGAGGGGAAACTGGCATGGATAAGGCAGACAAGGCTACAGTCAACAACGACATGCTATCTACCGCAAGACGAATCACTACTTTGGAGATGAAGGAGTTGAATGAGAGGCAGAGAGCTGAGCATGCCCACAAAATGTATGAGCACACGAGGAACTCCCTCAGACAGGTGGAGGAGCGCAACTTAGAATTGGAGTCCAAGTTTGCAGAGGTAAGAGACCAAAGAAAACAACTTTTTTCTTTTGTTTAACAGGCAGTCAAGAGGTGCATGTCAACATCACTGAGTTCAAATAAACTCTTTGAGGAGATAAAGGCCATTTGGTTCACATGGCAGAGATACATAACTGTTTTATATAAGCACAGTACAGGTTCTTACAATCTACACATGCAGTGTGGAAAGATGTTTATTCCATTGTGTCACATTATGTATCAAGACTGTTAAAATCTGCAGTACAGCTCAGAAAGTTTTCTTTTATCAAAATGGTTCTTTAATTACTTTTATCACATTGTTTTTTTTTTTATATCTTGTTTACATTAAGTTGACCAAGATGAATGCAGAGGCTCAACGGATTGAGCGGGAGCTAAGAGACGAGCTTGCAGACAGCATAAGCAAAGCTGTGAGCGACGCTGATAGAACCAGGATCGCAGAGCTGGAGAAGGCAGAGGCCGAGCTTCGTGTCGAGGTTTCTAAGTACGTTTGATAGCATCTTGGCATCAAATTGATCATTCACACTGTTATCATGACATCTAGAATGTTGTTGAAAAGCGGATTTGGAATCATGCCATGACTTTTGGAAGACATCGTAAACTAAAAATGTTTTTGAAGAAGGATGAGTTTATCCTGATTGTAGTTGAAATGGGAGAAACTGGGATATAACTTGGGCAGGAATCAAAAACCATGAAAATTTGTTTTTTTGGAATGGTTTTTCTTTTTTGATGAAATGATACTTAATCAATAATAATTTATGTAATGTTCTGAAACTAAACGAGTGCTGCTCTCAATATTTCAGGTTTATTGTACTAGATTTCCCACTAGTCCCACTAAATTATTCATCTTTTTATTTATTTACCTGCAAATATTAAAACCTGTTCTTGTCTTAGTGCATCAGGACTGACCACGCACACAATCATGTAAGAAGGAAAGCACTCATTCATTAGTTTTTAAGGTGATTTTTTTTAAAATTTAAAACCATCTCGTCTTCATCACATTTTCAAACCATGTAAATAAAACCTAAGATAAAGAAATAGGCAAGCCATATTACATGATTACATTGTTAAATCAACAAAAACACTGAGCCAAAGTGCACAAGCAGAGTATGAGAGACTAAATCCACCCTTACTGCGTCCAAGAGAAATTAAGAGTGTGAAAAGCAGCCAGGTGCTAGAATCAAATACACTTGTTTAACTCAATCAATCAAAGTTTATTTGTATAGCACTTTACACAAGAGATTATCTTGACCAAAATGCTTCACATAAAACACAACTACAGATAAAATCAGAAATAATAAAACACAGTGAGAAAACATTAACTGATCATGATCAGTGTGAACATCTCTATGATAGCAGAAGTTTTGGCAGGTTTGTGTATAAACACAATGCCAAGGTGGAAAGACATCAGCTAGGATCTCAGAGAAATAATTTCTTCTGCCCATTAATCTTGGAAGGAATATAAGATCAACTCCACATAATTTAAAAAGAGAAATTAATCACATGGAATACATTCAACATAGTTCCCAGTCTTCACTGGACTGGACATCCCAGCAAGTTTACCCTGAGGTGAGATTGTGCAATGCTCAAAGAAACTGAGAAAAAAAGACTGTATGTTTAGTGTCAAAGCTCATGATGGTACATTTAGAAAAAAAAGCTGAACAAGCACAGCTTTTTTGGAAGGGTTGCTACACAGTGTTCAGCTATATCCAAACAGCAAATACACTCAAACACCTTATACCAACCTTTAAGCATGGTGGTGGGAGGGTGATAATTTGGGCCACAGGACCTGGACAGCTTGCAGTCATTGAGTGGACCTTGAACTCCTCTGTATGCCAGAGTATTATAGTCTGATGAGATGCCATCTGTCTGACAGCTAAAACTTGCTCATGCAACAGGACAATGATCCCAAACACAGCAGCAAATCTACAACAGAATGACTGAAAAAGAAAATAACTGGGGTGATGTTATGGTTCAGTCAAAGTAGGGACCTCAACCCGACTTTAACGCTACAGTAGGATCATAAGAGAGCCGTGCATGAATGAATACTCACAAACATCAATGAACTGAAGTAACAGTGTTGAGAAAAGTGGGCTAAAAATGTTTGCCCAATGATGTAAAAGACTTATAACATCATACAGAAATTTATTTGAAGACTTCGTAAAAATCACTTGTTGTTTTTCCTCTGTTTCATGTCGTCATATGTGAAACTTTGAGTCGAAATACGGTTTTACTTACTTTTAAAAATGACTGCATCAACTGCCAGAGTGAAATGTTTTGTTTTGTTTTTGTTTATTATTTTGTGTGTGTTTGTTTCCTGCAGACTTCAAGAAGTGTCTGATGTGGCTATGACACAGGTGTCAGCTCTACAGGCCAGACAGAAGTCTAAAGATAAAGAAGTAGAAGCTTTGAGGAGACAAATTCTGGACTATCAGGTAACTACATTTTTTTCTTCATACCTGTTAGGTAGCTGTATGCCCAAAGCAAAAGCTGTGTCCAAGGCTGCTCCTTGGAGAAGTGCTTTTTACAGATGATGTGGTTTTATTGGTTCTTGGATCAGCGTTCACTGGCTTGGTGCACAGCTGAGTGCGAAGCGGTCGGGATGAAAGTCAGTCCCTCTATGTCTGTGGCCATTCTTCTCAACAGGAAAAGGGTAGAGTGCTCCCCTTGCCTTGGGTAATAATTTGTTCTCTCAATTGAATGAGTTTAAGTATCTCAGGATCTTGTGACGTTGGATGGAGCGACAGATGGACTGGAGCTTCGTCAGGAGTAACAAGGGCACTGTGCTGGTCTAATGTGGTGAAGAGACAACTGAGCTAAAAGGCATAGCTCTTAATTTTTGATCTATCTGCAGTACAACCATCATGTATGGTTAGGAGATTTGGGTATTGACCGAAAGAATGGGAACATGGATACAAGCAGCTGAAATGAGCTTCCTTTGAAAGATGGTCAGTATTAAAGAGCAACTCCCAGGTTAAAAGCATGATTGATGATTTACATGAAGCATTTTTATAGATAATATCTATCTTGTGTTTGTTAATGACCGTGTATTGAAAAATAAAAAAATTTGTAATTCACTATTAAAAACGGCAAAACACCTGTAAAAACATCTTTTGCCGGAAGTGACGTAGCAACAGGTACTCCGCTATGTAAACAGACATGGCTAACGCACCTGAACAGCACGGACGTGACAGAAAAGAAGAGGAAAATATAATCATTTCCAGAACTGAAGGTCCTGATTCCTACAGATTTGAACCTGAAACTACCAACAGGGTCTCCACCATCCAGGAGAGGAAACTGTTGATGGGAACAATAGTTTGATATTAACTCCTCAGTCCCACGAACACAGAAACCTACTCATATTTTTAAAACCTTTTATTTATGCCACTGTGTTCCTCAGACATGTTAAAAACAGTTTAGAACAGTTTATTGCGGAATATTTAACCTGCAAGTTGCACTTTATCTTGAGATATCATGTGAGGAGCTTATCTTGGTGTGGAGCTGCTGCTCCTCCATATTAAAGGGAGACAGCTTAGGTGGTTCGGGCATCTGATAAGGATATCTCCTGGTTGCCTCCCTTTAGAGGTGGGGGGATTATACATCTCTTCTGGCCTGGGAAAACCTTGAGATCCCCCAGCAGCAGCTGGAGAGGGTCACTGAGGAGAGGGGTGTCTGGGTCTTCCTCTTCAACCTGTTGCCTCTGTGACCACAGGATAGCAGCCCTTTCATCTGGGAATTAGTAAAATAATGTCTGATGAGAGACTGCTTTGTTTATAGGCTAAGACATTGTCTTATTCTTTTGTTCTTGGTCTGCTTCCATCCTACCTCTCAACCTTTCTCAATCTGAAGAGTTCAATGCCTTATAGTCGTCCTTCATAGGATTATTTATTTTTATTTTTCAGTCCCAAGGGTGCAAACTGAGATGGGGATAAAAGGCTTTTATGTATGCTGCTCCCTTTTCCTAGACAGAGCTGCAAAAAGACTCGAAACTCCATGGCATGGTCTCGTTGAACACTTTTAAGGAAATGCTGGATGATTCTGAGGCAGTCACATCAGTTTGTAAATGTTCTGCTTGGTTTGGGGATTTTGATTTGCTTTTATCTTTGTCGGTTTGTATGTGTGTTGATTGGGTGCTGCTGTGATGGCTATTCTTGGAAAAGAGATTTTTGATCTTAATGAGGCTTTTCCTGTTTAGGTAAAAGTTAAATACATATTTTTTAAAAAGTGAACCTGAGCAGTTTTACAAATGTTTTAACAAAGGTGTAAAGCAGGTAAATATCTCAGCCAATGTTGATAATCCACACATCTTTCAATGATCAGAGTCAGGACAATTGAGGGACAGGCCCCATACCAAATTCACCTTAGAAACCCCATGAGGATCCACAAAGAAGTGAAGCCTAAGATAGTATATGATAGGAAGAGTGGATAATTCGCTATAAAACCCCCTTCATCTCCATGGAAACTACCAGAGATTAAACTTCATGATTAATTACAAACAAATGCAAAGGCATAGGAGGACACATTAGTAGAGTTTTTATAGAGTTGGAATAAAACTTTTGACCTCAAAACAGAAAAATTAGGACATAATTTGTGATTTTGGCTACTAGCTCCGAGAGTTTTGGTCCCACAATGATGCGGCCGACAGCTCTGTGATCAGCAGAGTCTCTGCTTTCATATGGCTCCTTGTTTGTGTGGTTTGCTTGAAGTGGAGAAATTAGCAGAAGCTCTAAAGTGGACAGTACTGTTCTCATGTTTTTGTTACATTCCCATATAATTGCTTGAGGTTTTAACTGTGTTTGGTTTGGATACCAATGCTGGTTAGTGTCTTTTAGCCAAGTTTCTTCCTGTCATGTTGGTGTGCTACATGTTAGGATTGGTGCTTCCTAGCATGTGCAAAGATTTTCTGTACTTCACTGTACTTCATGCTGCCCCCTGTGCAAGGGCTCTCATGAAGAATGGATGGATGGATGGATGGATCATATACTTTGCTGAAGTTTTCATTTTGTGCACATTCCTTAATTAGAGAGGGAATGAAAGATCACATTTTTCTCCATCAAATGAAGACGTAATCATGTTCCAGTTTGTGTAACAGCTAACCTTATAGTGAAAGGGTAAAAAAAAGGTGTTTAAATAAATTGAAAACGCAGTAGATTGTTTTGTCCCAGTTAGCCATGCATCAGTGGATGCTGTCATTACATGTTTTTTTCTCTTTTCCTCAGTTCCAGTCAGATGAGAAGGCGCTCATTGCGAAGCTCCACCAGCACATCGTTGCTCTGCAGCTCAGCGAGTCAGCATCTCTGGGAAATCTGGAGGCCGCCACCGCTCACATCCAGCAGCTGGAGGCCTACAAGCTGCGTGCCGAACAACGGCTGGACGCCAGCGAGCGCTCTCTGTTTCTCGCCCGCCAGGAGGCCAGAAACCGCTCCATGCACCTCCGGCAGACCATCCAGTCGCTGCGTAGGCAGTTTGCCGGGGCGCTGCCCCTCCGCCAACAGGAGAAATTCTCTGTGTCCATGGTGAGGCTCCAGGAAGACAGAGAAAAAGCCCATGAAGAGAGAAGGAAGGCGGAGGAGGAGAGGCGAAGGGCAGAGGGAAGGGCGGAGGAGCTAGAGCTGAGGCTTCGAGGGCTGGAAGAGCTCATCTCAACTCTGAAGGATGTGAAAGGGGCTCAGAAGGTCTGTGGGGGGGCGGGGGATATACACTACATGAATATTCTCATAAGAAATCATTAAATTTATCTTGTGATTCCTCTGTGGATGATGTGAAACAGGTAACAGAGTGGCACAAGAGGATGGAGGACGCTCGCCTGCAAGAGCTGAGGAAGGGCAGGGAGCTAGGTGTCCAGAGGGAGGAGATCAGTTACCTGAAGAAGCTTGTGGAGGAGCAGGACCGATCAATCCGCTCACTGGAGGAAGATATTGTGCAGCTAAACACTGTAAGAGAAAAATCCTGGAAGTCTTTTATTCCAGACCCAGAAAAATGTTCATTACTTTGCTGATGTGCTCAGAGATAACATTGTGTGCAAAAGTATTGTGGAGGCTTAAATCATTATAGAGTGGAGAAGAAGGTTGTTGTAATGGCCTTAAATTATAGGAACCTCACTTGTTTTTTTTGAGGGTCTTTAGAAATATTTTATCTCTGTTGTGTTAAGCTTCAAGAAGAACGCCAGCTTGCCTGGGATCAGCGTGAAGTGGAGTTGGAGCGTCAGCTGGATCACTATGAAACACATCAAAATGAGATTCTTAGTGGTGCAGATAAGGTAAAGCATTGATGATATCGATCAAATTTGTAGAAGGTAAATATGGAGAGAAAATCAACTCAACATCATTGTGCATAATACATGGTATGCAAAGTGTGTAAATCAATTTGTGCTTTATTTTGCAAATGGGAAAAATGCATATGTGTATTCAGATGCACACACAAAATACACAAACATTGATATTTTACACACACATTTTTTTACCTTCGACCTTTCAAATCTAATCATTTTGTGATCAAAAAGGCTCCTACACATACAAAAGACTCTACCAATACGTGTGCAGAAAACGCCTGGTATGCGCAGACAAAACTGCATTTACCCACAGATAAAGTGTAAGTTCATGAGGGTTTTGAGACTCTTTTCATGCTCCCGGGATCCTCAGTTTTGTGCATACATGGTGCGTTTGAGTGAAGGTGGAAATCTGGATTTTCATTGGATTTTCTGCTGTATTTTTTTTTAAAGTGAGAAGGACGTTTTCTATGAAGATTGACTTAATGTAAATGATCAGAAGGTTTATGAAACATGACTTTGGCTTAAATGTTTAGTTGTCTCTTTACTTTTGAGCTACATCAAGTACGAATGTTAGTGCTTTTTTTTGTTAACAGTTAATTTATGATGTTATTCACTTGTGTCCTAAAGCAAGCAGACATTCAGACTGCCTGGTTTCAGGTTAATCTGCTGCTTTCCATGTTTCAAACACAGCTGCTGTTTTCTGTTTTGGTGGCGTGAGGGCTTACTATCTTGACTCATGTTGACTCTTCCTGCTCTGGTGTGGTTTCCAAACATTAGATATTTTTCAAATATGTTTTTATATAAATCTGAATATTCTTTTTGTTGCCTCATTTGAACTGAAACAGAACTCCACCAAGTCAGATAGGTTTGGGGATTTCATGAAAGCTGCTCCTGTTCATCGGTAATAATGCTGGATATTTCATGTATGCCACTGTTACTCTAACAAGATTATAGATAACAATTGAATATAAAGTATGTACAGTTTAATGAAACACAAACATCGCAGCATTGAGCTGAACAACTAAGCAGCTTCATTTGGTTTTCCAACAGCAGCTATAGCTTCCAGATCCTTCTGCACATGTAAACTGCAATTCATGCATATGTATTTAACAATTTGGATATGTAGGAACCTTTTTGATCACAAAACTATTGTATTTGTGAGCTCAAAGGAAAAAAATTGTGAAATATTAATGTTTGTGGAGTTTTGTCATTTGTGTGTATGCAAATCTTTTTTTTTTTTGTAATTTCACGATATTTGTCTGTGTCTTTAAACACATTTAGAAGTACCCAAAGTTGAACCCAAATCGATATCTACAGTTCAAAAATCATATATTACACATGCACAATGATATAGAGTTGATTTTCTCTCCATAGATGAAACATTTTTATCCTGAAAACAGTCAAATCTCTGCAACATGTCGCTTCCCAGCTATTAACTATATTTCTGATTGTTTCAGTTTGAGGAAGGTACTGGGTCCTTCCCAGACCCAACGCTACCGCTCGCTCATCAGTTAGAGTTTGCTTTGGGTAAAATAAGAGAACATATCCGTAGCATTTTGGACACTCAGGCCACTTGCAAGAGTTTGGACAAGGTAAAGTATTCAGTTTCAGTTCATACATTTATACATGTAGTCAAATGCAAAGCATCAACTTTACTGTTTATTTTTCAATGATAATACAAGAATTTCTCCCTGTGCAGAAGTTAAAAGAGAAGGAAGAAGCTCTGTGGAAGGCAGAGCAGAACATCGTATCCAGGGATAGAGTAATCAATGAGCTGCGTCTCCGGCTCCCAGCCACCGCCAACAGAGAGCGCTTGCTCGCAGACCTTGCCAAGCATGAAGGACATTCAGACAATCAGCCCGCCCTCAAGCTGGCCCACCAGACTATCAAAGATCTCCAGGGTCGACTTGACAAAAAAGAGGACGTGCTAAAGAAATACCAGAAACAGATGGCTCAAGCCAGACAGGTAGAGTGGAAACAGATGAATAGACTTGGTGGATAAACAGAAATCTCAGCAGCAGCATAAACAGTGACGTTACTTTGATACTTAACACTACAATGAATGAAGATTGAGGCCGATGGTGGAATTTATTTAGATTCTTCAGTTTAGTGGAAGTACCAGTGCAGAAACACAAGTTTCCATACTCCTGTAGGGGGAGTGATGTTGGCACATGGGGAGGGTGACTGGCCAGAAGATTTGTTAATGATCATGACAAGAGTCAAAGTAACATACACGAATGTTGGGATGTCTTCCGGGCAGAACATTGTGTCACTCTCTTTAATGTTAATGCTGATCACAGTTTTTTTTTTGTTTTGTTTTTTTTTAACTCTTTTTATTAAATTCTTACGTTTTTATGTTCTTCATTCACTTACGCATCGTTGCTTCCAGGATCAGGAGGAAATTATGAAAAGACACCAGGAGGAGCTGAGGATGCTGCATCAGAAACTGGACTTGCACACCGACACCTCCCTGGATCGCTTCAAACAGACTGCAATGGTACTCATGGCGCCACACTTAAAAAGCTGTCATCTCCCAAACTCTTGAAGAAAATTGGAACTATCATGGGAAGCATGATTCTTGTGGTAATAACTTGTTTTGTTAAAACCCCCTCTTTCCTTTGCTCAGGAGCTGATGAAGAAGCCGACTCTCCGGTTGCCAGCCTCCAAACATCTGGAGCGTCTGGCTGAGTTGGAGCAGACGGTGGCCGAGCAGGACATTTCTCTCAGCTCCCTCACAGAGAAGCTGAAGCTGGCCAAGGCTGAGCTGGACCGACAGAGGACGAACATGGAGATGCAGGCTAAGAAACACACTGATGACATGGCAAAGTGATTACCGCATGAACCACCAAGTTTACATTAAAGCACAATTAGAAATGTTGAAGATGGAAGTTTTAGTGAACAAGCCAGAATTACACGTTCTGCTTGATCCTCCCAGTTCATGTCTGGTATTTATGTGTAGGCTGTCAAAAATATATATTAAGGCTGTCAAAAATAACGCATTAACAGCGGCATGACCAGCCCATTCATCCGTCATTTCACTGTTTGGATAGCGGGACGTGCAGGTACAGGGGGCAAGATGGAATAAGATGATGAAGAGATGAGGGCATTTTAACATCCACACTTTTCCTGGTGAGAGGGTTCAACACCCACACTTTAAAAAAAAAAACTTTTCCCATAGTTTGGGAGAAACGTGGCTGCTGAATCAAATCAAATCAAATCAAACTTTATTGATAAAGCGCTTTTCATGCCAGAGGCAACACAAAGTGCCTTACATAAAAGAAAAAATTAAAATAAAATAAATTTTAAAAAATGCATATAGAATAAAACAAGCCTTCATGCTTCTCATATCCCCACTCCCTCTCCTGTTGGTCCGTGATTCATGACGGCTGTCTGCAATCTGCTGATCTGTGTTTCTGTCACAAGCACCGTCTCTCTTGTTGCGTTTGTTCATAGGTCAGCTGAGAAGGAGGAAATCAGCGGTTCATGGTTCACACCGGCACAACAAAGTATTGTTTTTGGACGTGCTAGCAATAGTAGGCAGTCTCATTTAGCTGTCTCATGTCAATCAGACCCATGTCATTTCCACATGAAGCTGAAGAGTGAAAAATGCTGATAACAGCAGCAGCCTAATGAAAAAAAAGTGAAGAAAAGCTTGCAAAACAAACAGCCGATAATCTATTTTATATTAACAATTGTTTACTTCGGATGATCGTGCATTCTAGGACTTTTATCAGTGCTGCACAAAGACTTACAAAGAAAAACGTGTTTTTAGCCAAATCAATAGGGGTTTCTTTATCAATGGCTGTTTAACTTCACTTGTAACATCTGCTGGTTTTATGTCAGATATTATCACCAAGTAAGATGGTTGATAAGGAGATGATGCTGTATGAATTCTGCAAAATGATCTAGAACATAATCCAGAACAACATAGAAGTACAATGCAGGATGCATTTACTGCCCTTTGGACATCTGATGTTTACTCAAGTAACGGTCAGTTGACATAAAATATTTGTGAGTATTGGCATTGTTGATAC
>JBBBVU010000010.1:11207437-11217983 GCA_037177055.1 Atherinosoma microstoma
TTCAGTTCACGTTCGTCCAAAATATGAACGAGTTCAATGAACGATCGTTCATTGAACTCGTTCATGCACAACACTGACAATAAATATTCTGAAAATGGCATTTTATACTTTTTTGAAGTGTTTGTTCTGCTGTGATGTATCTGGTATGTGAATATGTTCAGAAACGTCCATTTTGACTTTCACAGTATATACGGAAGAAAGAATATATCGCAATATATATCGTTACCACCCATGCTTCAAAATAGAAGTCGACCAATTAATCGACATGGTTATCGGTTTCAAACTATCGGTACTGGTGGAACTTGGCTCGGATAGAGGCCGATGGCTGCAGTTTTTTTTATGGCTACAGCACCATAAACTGCTTCTTCTCTGCCCTACTTTCTGTCTCTGATCACTGAGGGGCAGGGCTGCTCTTCACACAGGGAGAGAGACACCGGGCGTGTGCACAGTGTTTCCAACTTGGCGAGTTTTCAGACCTCTCTAGCAACTTTTTCAAAAAAGCGACTGGTGACAAATCTAGCAAGTCTAGGAGACTTCTGAGATTTCTGGAGACCGAACTGAAATTGTGTATGGTTTGTTTTTTCTCCATGAGTGGCGGGTTCTGCTGCTCCACGCTAAAACGGAAAGCTGTCTGTGTGGAGTCTGTTCATCTTAGTTTGCCATGAATCTTCAAATTTGACAAATTCTTGGAAACTTTAGCTGCTGGCTGAGACAAACTGCCCTTTGAGGCCAGGCCCTATTATCATGCAAAATAAAGAAACCCGTAGAATTTAAGTAAACTCTGCGTAATTTAACTTCATTGTGAATTTTCACTTTCAACAAACCTATTTGGAACCGGGACCTGCACTCAAACTTGACAAAAACCAGTGTTTCCCCAACCATTATATAAGAGGGGCGCCCCAACATCAGCCCACACCATCCCTGGAAAATCAACTTTATTTTATTTCTATAATTACTCGATTAATATCTTATACATTTTTTCATTTAATTATTTTATATTCAAATATTATCTTACTATTTAGGTTGTTTTTATTTTGCACCAGATCACAACAGAAGTAATCTAAGGTTCCCTTTACTCTTAAACAGCTTCATATGTTGTCATTTTATTTATTATAAAAACTATCAGACTGATTTCATTTATCTTTTTCTCATGTTGACATGTAATTCCGTCACGTCATTTCTCTACATGCTGTGCCGTGTGCGCACACTAGTGTGCTACAGTACACGCCAACCAGCAGACAGAGAACGCACGTTAGAAATTGGCACGTCAACCACCTGCAAATCAGTCAGAAATATCTGCTTTAATAACATCTGCTCTTATTTAATGCAAAGAGGAGGAGTTTTCCTGCTCAAGCAACTAAGAACTTCATGTCCATCAGGAAACATGCACAGCTGAACAATCAGTCTCCTCCTCATTGCCGTCATTTCTGAGGCATAACACTGCTTAAAATGGACGTCTTCCACTCAGCTTCCATCTCTTAACGTTCGTAAACTAGCTAGCTGCATGCTTAACGTCTCCATGCTGCTTTCGTATGTCTCCTGAAGCAACAACACACATGTTTTCTGGATGGGCGGGGGAGTGAGCTGCCTGTCTGCTGTGAGTGAGAGAAGCTAAACTACAAAGGAAATCACATGTAGACAACAAGTGAGATTGTACGTAAAATTTCTTATGGGGGTTAGGTTTACTTTTTTTTTACACCTGTCTTGTCCAGTATTGTAGCAGCAGAATGATTGTCTGGCTGCTGTTTTGTGCCAAGCAAATTTACTTTGTCAAGTAGAGCTTTATAGGTATAAAGTCCCTCTTGAAAAAAATCTTTATTTTAGTTTTAAGTTTGAATCTGCACCTTATTGTTGGACCCGACCGGAGGGGACAGAGAGAGAGACAGAAAAAAAAAAAGAACAGAGAAAAAAAGAGAAGTGGGGGTGGGGGAGAGAGAAAAAAAAGACAAAAACAAAACCAGCATGCAGAAAACAATGCAATCCATCCAGTCATCCAACTGGACTACAAACAACACACTACGCAAATACACACACATGACCGAGAATATCCCATGCTTTTGCAATGAGGCAAAAGATTAATAAACAAATAATTAATAACAATTATAATATTATTATTATTATTATTATTATCATTATTATTATTACTACCATCATCGCCACCAACATCGTCATTATTATTATAAATAACAATAACAACAACAATTATAACAACAGCAAGAGAAAGAGAGAAAAAAACAAAGGTCTAGCTGAAAAGAACCAATACATCTTGATACCAAAACAGTAAGAACAGTAAGAACACACACAGAGAGACTAGCTGAGAGTATCCATTGGTAGATAGACCAAATTGCATAACAGTGACTGTGGCAGCACACTGAATATTTTAAGTTAGGTTTACATTGAGTATATTCCATATATTGCCCACCCCAAACTGGAGGTTGTAACATTCAGCTGGTCCAAGTTTGCTTTCACACTGTACTTATTCAGAAGATACTGTATCCTCCTTACCACTACGTCAAGAATTACTGAAGGAGAAGACAAGACAATCTACAAAGAAGAAAACTCGCTCATCTGTTGGTTAATAGGCGAGTGAGTTTCTGTTTCCGCTACACAAGTGGTAATACGCTTCCTGCATTTGGTTTATTTAACAGATCTACATTTTTAGGTGGACCAGAGTTTGCTTCTTTGATCTGCATCTGAATTTTATTCAAACCTCCCCCAACAAACTGGGCTTTCCAAGCAAATGAACAAGGATTCAATTCAGAAGGGCTGATTTGAATGCAACCTGCCAGAGTTATGATGAAGCATATCTGTCTCTAACAGTTATGAAAAACTCCCATCTTTTGTATTTTTGGCAGTTAACTTTTTAATATTGGACGTCTTTTTACTGTTAAAGTGGATCTTTGACTCATCTGAAGCATTCTTATGTCCAGCCCACCCAGAAAACAAAGGCTCCTTTCTTAAATAAATAGTTATGAATAGTTTGTGTCAGAGCAGCAGGTTGTTTTCTCCCTCAGCGAAAATTAAACTGAGATCATCTTACCATAAGGGTTTCCATTGACGTTGGTTCCGATGAGCTCCAGCGTTTGTTCCTGGAGGCCAGCCAACGGGACCGCTGTGATTTCTAACATGTCCTCATCATTAGAGCAGGGCCTGAGAACAAGAGCTGCTCCGGCTTCGTAATCCACCACGGAGGAGTGCCAACAGTACTGCTTGTTGCTCTTCTCCACTGGAATCCAGCCTAAAGGGTTCATGAGGACATAATCAGCATTCCCACCATACTTGATGGTTTCCATGTGAGAGATTATCCTTGCTGCTTCTTGTAACCCAATAACTTTTACTGCACTGAATCAGATCTTCCACGGCAACGTCATTTCATCATGTGTAATTACACAAACCTTGCTTTTAAACAAAGAGACCAGAATTTTTCAGACAACCTGGAATGTGTCCATGTTCGTCAGGCATCGGATGGCCGTTGTGATGTTTGACTCTGTGAGCGGGGATCCATGTCTCGGGCACTGTTTTATAATCTTCCTCCACGTTCCATGTGAAACCTGAAACAGAAATAAATCAACAGGTAGAGTGTGCTAACAAATATTTCCCCTGCAGCTGTGAAGAATACAGCTGTGATACCTTTACAGCTCTTGTGAGAATATTGATGCTTCTTAAACCTCTTCTCTGCCTGTTTATTGGGTTTCCTGTCGAGTCTGGCCCAGAGGTAAGGCTGACCTGGAGTAAACAGATCATTTTAAAACTCATTAAGCATAAACTGTCCATTATAATCCAAACAGAAACTCTGAGAATTGGCAGCTAGCTTGTTTTAACATGGCAGAAACCACTAACATCCACTCACCTCCATATAGTGTAACATAGCAGCAGGTACCGTCCAATTTTTCTGTGGCAAGTGAACAATCTATGTTGGCTTCAAGAGCGAGAGGATTCACATTTTCTGTGGCAATCACTTGAAATTGCTGAATGGACACAGATACACAAATTAACCAAATCACCTAGACACCAGGCTGATGCATCATCACTGCACACCTCTACATGCTACATCATCAAGCTAACGCTACTAACGAGGAAAAAGATTAACCTGAAATCTCAAGTAAATATCTAAAATATACCAGTGTCAGTCAGATTAAATACAATGGAAGCGCTGTGTATTTAGTAAACATCATGTTGGTTTGGTTTTAAGCCTGGTGGCAGCAGAGTAAAATCAATGTGTTTGCAGCTACACCCACCTGACAGTCCCGTTTTCTGGACTGTTCCTCCCTCACGTCGGTCAGAAAAACACACGGTATCTTCTGCTGAACAGAGCCCAATCGGGGCATTTTCAGTATTTAACTGCTTTCTTGTTTACTCCGGAAAAACACATACAATTTATACCGAGGAGAGGATTTTTTTTAAAATAGCAAGCAACTTATGAGTGTGGGATGTACGGTATGTGAGATATGAATCTTCTTCGGAGACATTTTTGACCGCTTGTCACAGACAAGTGCAACTCACTACCGCCACCCTGCGGGTGGAGGGAAAACCACCTCCAAGTCCCGTCAACGTGACTGTTTACATAGTTTTCTACAGAGGATAGACGATCTTTGATGGACCAGTAAAAGGGTGGTACATGTACATGATGTAAAAGAATAGGGTGTAGATTTTAGGATTGAACTGATTATTATCATTGTTATGGAAGCTTATTGCATTCATTTGAAAAAAATATTTTAAAAAGCTGTGTTTTTCTGAATTAACAGGAGAAAAAAAAACAGCTGTGTTTTTTAGAGAAGTGCTCACTTGTAGGCATTATTAACTAATCATTATTAAATTTAGACACATATGTTAAATTCAGCTTGTATCAATACAAGCACTGTAAAATAGAAGGCAGCCTATATGTTGAAATGATCTTGACAAAAGGTAACATTTTCAAGGTTTTACTTTATTAGAATCTGTAAGACAGGATTTCCTACCTCCTGGGTTCTGAGTGTTGCACTCATTTGTAACATTTGGATGAGCTTTGCACAACATTCAACTTGGTCCTGAGTTGCATAATTTTTTCACCAAGATCTTGTATTGTCATACAAGATTTTGGTGATATTGATGACTGGAAAACCGGACGACTGACTGGGATCAGCAACTCTGGTCCTCGAAGGCCGCTATCCTGCAGGTTATAGACATTCGATGCTGCAGCATACCTGAATCAAATACAATCGTTCTCTAATAGCTAGTTATGTATTTCTGAACTAATCTGTTCATGACTCATTAATTTGTTAGTTGTGTTGCAGCAGGAAAACAACCAATACGAGCACCGTGTTCAACTCGTCCTGTAGATGGGTGCTATAACTTTTGGTGTTTTTAACTTTTGTACTTTTTGAGATATTAAGCATTTTGTAAACATATATTCTGCTGGACCTCTTCAGTATTATTCTACTATCACTGTCATTTAGCAGACGCTTTTGTCCAAAGCGACTTACAACTGAAAGTGAGAACAACACTAGCAAGAATTCAAACAAGAGGGGACATCATGATTAAGTGCCAGTCAAACTGCTGAGTCCAGTTGAGCTCAGGTGCTGCTGTGAAGTGCTAGAGGCAGTGCCCTTTTTATGTAATTTTGTTTTTATTATTTATTTTCTTATCAATATTATTTTTAAGCATTTGATGGGTTGTTTGTCTACATTTATTTGTACCCCATCCAAATAAATGTTTCCATTTATTTTATTTGTTTTGAATTTCTATAGCCTGCTTGTACTTTCAATTCAGTTTATTCAATTCAATTAATCTTTATTCCAGACTCGTGGTCCATTTAATAAACAAAGACAAGAGATACACTTGATGAATTATTTAATTAATTAATTAACTTTTGATCACATCCGCAAAGACGAAGGCAAATGCAGTGACATCTTCCATCCTTGCAGTCGTCACTTCGACAAATTTGTCCGGCTTGGCTATGCTGCTTTTATAGTCAGCCCCTGACCACTCACAAAGTTCTCGTCTGACCATGAAGTCAGACGGTAGATAGATGCAGTCAGTCCAGATGGGCCTCGTGTCAAACCTCCATAAACCCATCTACCGCTCTTAGACGGTTCTGACTCATGCTGAAGTGTCCTTCGCTGGCCCTATACCTAAGTGGGTGAACCAGAGCATTGCAATGACCTGGGGGTCGTCAAGTTTCAAACCCAGCAAAACTCTGATAACTCTGGAAACACTCTGTTTAACAAACTCTCAAACAAAAAGTACAGCTAAACAAAATAGGTGTTATGAAATAAAAATGTTCACAACTTCACTAAAAATAAATAAAAGTATGACAAAAGTCCCTAACTCCAGCAAAAAAATCATGTTTTATTAATAGCTATTAAAGAAATGCAGTATAATTGATGATTAATGTTAGCCTATTATAATTATTTATTCATTATTTAACCACCTTAGCACATTTAAAAATAACTGTTTGATTATTGACTTCAGCTTTATGATTGATTCTGCAAACTATTTCAAACCAACTTTAAAATTTTCAAAGCATTTCAGTATTTTTGTATATATTTTTGTACAATTCCTCAACTTCTATCATTGTGAAAATACTGGAATGCATTACCTCCTCAATGACATTTTTGTTTATTTTTACTTCTGCGCTGTTGTCTGCGAGTGTCTAGTCTGATGGATAAACAAGAGGATGATGGTGTGGAAGGTCACCAGTTTAAACCCAGTAGGTGTACCAGTAACATATTATGGATTTATTCATCTTCAGAGTCCCAATAATTATGCTTTGTGATCAAAAGTTCCATAAAAAGCTTTAAACTCTCAAGATGTTAAGTTGATCTGTTACAATATCCTTGATTTGATAGTTGATGGGCTTTGAATTAATTCATCAGCATGAAAACAAACTCAAAGATATACTGAGAGATATATAGAGACATCCTCATGGATATCATAGTCCTGCAAAAAGAGTTCTTGACTCACAACAGTAATTTGAGATCCTACACCAGCCCATTAATTATGCACATTCAGAGATTCCAAACGACTGTTAAGAATTTTTTTACTTTTTCCTTAAAACAGGCATATTTTTGTCAGATGCACGTTTGGTTGTTTAAACAATTGACATAACATCAGATTTCTATAAAATAACTCACTGCTGACAGTCAGAGAATAGTCAAGGAAAACTACCCGGACCCTTAAGGTCTGAATTTTTCCTGTAGCTATCAGGCTGAAAAGCAAGACTATACAAGGTAACAGCATTCCCTTCGCTGGAAACCAGATGCTTCCTTAAAATTTGTGAGGTTTGGTTATTAAAGGGCATTTCGGTTAAGCTCGGTCAGCACAACCTGGCAGTGGCTACCTGTTTGGGAACATATATACAAGCTGATGCCAAGTTATACAAACAGAGTTTTTGGTCCTTTTATGTGTATGTACAAGAACTGTGAAACTGGTCAGACATGGTTATTATCAGTGGTGAATTATCAATCGAGTGAATCACAAAAACAACTTCGACAGGAAACAGCTGTTATAGGGAGGGTGAAGAAATGGGAGCATTCAGAAGAGTCTGTAAAGTGTGACACTGTTTTATGTGAATTGTGCTTTCTTGGTGAATCGTCCTTGTGACTAATAGATATTATCATGGAACTTCCCTAGCTGACTGGCTGACTTCAAGCTTTATGCAAATAAGGTATCATCCAATTTATCACGCACAAACTGATGTTTTCATTCTGGAGCCGTCTTTGCTGGCCAGTTTCTGCCTGCTCATATTTTGAGCAGATAATTTTTTTAAAAGTACTTTTAAGTATTTTGGCATTCTATTAAATGCTTGTATTTATGACTGATATGACTGAGCTTCAGCTTTCCTTGTAATTTTAGCTTGACTTCATAATTCCCCACAGATAATAACAATGTCAGACCAGTTTCATAGTTCTTGCACATAAACATTTTAGGACTGATTTGATCATAAAAAAACAAAGGGAGTAAACTGTTGAGCCAAGGGGTCCAATGAAGACAACACAGTACCAAATATTCTGAGAGGTTTTGTATTAGTATTCTGGCTTTTGCATTGTGAGTCATTTTTTGTGTATTGTGTAAAAAAAACAGCTGTCTAACTCGACAACAATACATCTAGAGACTCACATGCTAACCTGTAACTTGAATTGAGGCAGGTAAGGCAACACAAGCAGCTTTTAAATGTTCACTTGAGTTCTGAAATGTTATATAGATGCTCCTGACTGGTGGCCTATTAGCACACAAATGTCTCTCAAGTAAAAATGTAGAAACTTTGGTGGGTGAGATAAATGTGTGAAATAGAAGAGTGCTGCTACTTAGAGAGTTGACTGAGTGTGAGTGCTGTTTGGAGATGCTGCTTCATTTTCTTTTTTACTGGCCTGTTTGCTGCTTTTTAATTGCAGCTCAGATCCACATTGCATTGATGTTCAAACAAACAGTAGTCTCATCTGCTTTGTTTACATATTACAGAGAAAAACACAGTGACTTCCACAGTGTTTTCACGTCAGGCTTTACTTTCCCTGTTCTGTAAACAAACCTTTGCCCTGCAGCCTTTCCCTCACAACTCCACCATAAAATCTTCTGTTGCAGTTTACACAAAGTGTTTGTATGAACAGTAACTGCAGAAAAAGACTGAAGCAAATTGTGTGTGAAAATGCATAATGTCAGCTCTTTACTGTTGTCTGACTGCATTCAAATATGCTTCAGAGAAATTGCATATTTATTCAAATTTATTCATAAGGAAATACATTACATTCACTTGGAGGAAAATTGTTTTCTTTGGAATAAACAGCAAAATGTTTTATTTTCAAAAAATGGCTCAGTTTTTCTGAATCAACAAGATACCTCAACGTTCTGCCATGTTCTCACCTGCAGGAAGTAAAGATGGAATAGTAAGCATTAGCTCGCCTTTAGCTATATTACTGCAGACACCCCATATTCATCATGCTGGGAATGCTTCAGTTGAAAAAACAAATTTTTTTTTGTTACTTTTTACAAGAAAACCACAAGTTAAACCAAAAAAAAAAAAGATTAAATTGTTTTTGGTTTCTAAATATTTATATAAAGCTATCATGTTAATTCAGAAAACCAGAGCAGGAACAAAAATGTACGTAAAAGTATCTCATTAATTCAGTTTCTGTTATGTCATAATTTAACAAAACACAACTTTTCTTTATATCTTTTTTTAAATGAAAGCAATATGTATAAATATGTTTACATTTGGATTTTGGAAAAAGTGACTTCCCTAATAATAACAAGCATAGTTAGCGTTAACCTAGCCATTGCTAATTAATAACCAATCCCTGGTTCAAGCCATCAAACAACACATCTTTATACACGTTTAAGCTTTAATCAGCACCGACATGACAGTCTGATCAACAGCTAGGAGTAAATAACCAATGTAAAGAGGCTCTTTAAACTGGTATCTGTCTACAAACAGTAAACCATGTGAGAGCAGGAGCTAGCCGCTGGCCCGCTGAATGTTTATAGATAAATATTTAGCAAGTGTTGCTGGATTTTCTATGTCACTTCTGTGGATGTTATAAAAGCCATGTGGCATGTTATTTAGAAACTGACATTTCTGTAAATATTGTATATTTATCGTATCATAAATGGAACATTAATCACATAATGATAACTTTGTGCTTATGGTAAAACATCACAGAATCGTCAACTATTCTGAGTTTGCGTTGATATCTGGATTCACACAAAGTGTGGTATCACAGTAGGAATTCATGTCCATGTCTACTTCATCATGGTCTTCTTCTGGTTCATGTTTATTATGTCGGTCCATCTCACTGTAAGTTTGCTTCCACATCTCTGTCTCTAAGTCATCCTGCTGTGCCTGACACCAACAGGAAGTATTCCTTTTCCAAAAAGACAAGTGGAAATGCATATTATAAATTCAAGTATGGATTAGGAAAATGTTGTAGCTTTAAAACTTATAGTATCAGTTTTCTAAATTGGCTTTGGTCAAAAAATTCATTAGAAATCTTGATTTTACACATGCAAAGAAAATGGTATGATATGATTTTGTGGATATTTCCAAATTGAGGAGCCACCTCTGTTTTAGATTCATTTCTATTGTGTGAAAGACTATTCAGACATGTTTTAAGATAACCAAATGATCTGAAAACAGAAAACTGAAGCAGCAAAGACTTACATCTGGTAGTGCCACGCAGCACCTGCTGCCATCAGAAGCAGGAGAACGATGCCAAGAACAGAGAGTGCTGTAGATACGGCTGAGAGAGAAAAATAAATATTGAAGTGAGTATTAAGTGAACAGACCACTACATACTATAATGACGTGAATCTATTTAAATCCAAGTTGATCTAAAAGGCCTTGTAATAAATGGTCAAATTTTAAGTTTGGAGCCTCAATCTGTTTGTTGTAGTGTTTTACTATCCTCTAGTGGCAAAAAACCAAACAAACCCTAATTTGATACAACTTTAAAGGTCCCATTTTATGCAAAATTCACTTTCTAAAGGTTTTCTAACAGTATGTGTCCCCAGGACAGTGTATGAGACTCAGGAGTTAGAAAATCCTGTCACCGCTCTCTCTCTTCCTTGCTCCAAT
>JBBBVU010000010.1:11239832-11250122 GCA_037177055.1 Atherinosoma microstoma
GGGGATGTTGTTTTTGTGGGAGTTGGACTCCGAGAAAAAAAAAAAAAAAAAACGCACCTTGACTCCTCCTTGCTGTCCAATTTTAGACCTCTGTCTTTGGCCGAAAGGTGCAAGCACGCTGCATATACAAAAACACGCTGCATATACAAACAGAAATGCTAGCCAGAAAAGCTGCAAATACAGAAACGAGCTGAAAAAACTGAAATGTGATGCAAATACAGAAAAGCATTTGTTCAATACTGGACTACTGTAATGCCCTTTATGTTGGCCTAAGCCAGTCCTGAATTTTACATCTCCAACTTGTCCCCAACTGCCTGATTTTTAGCAACACATAAGCCCTGTGCTGTTGTTGCTCCACTTGCTCCAGTTCGTTTTAGAATTGAATTTCAACTTCTGTTATCTGTTTTTAATGGCCTCCTACTTGTCAGAGATTTTAATTACCTGTTATCATGGCATGACTCTATGTTCTTTGGGTCAGCTTCTGCTGAGGTTCCTTTTATAGTTACTGCTCCTAGACTGTGGAACAAACTGCCCCCGACATTCACATCGCAACTGATCTCGGCGTTTTTAAATCAAAGCTAAAGACCCAATTTTTGAGATTAGCATTCAATTCCAACTACGCCAGTCTTGTTTTTAGGTGTATTCTGATTTATTACGTCTGCCAAGGTGCAGTCTGTCAGGACTCAGGAGCCCAGAAACTCACTGACATTTTATACACACATACTGATTACAAGCAAACAGATCACAAGTGAGGATGGTTACCTTTAATAGCCATTCAAACCCATTTGTGTCAACTTGTGTGCATGTTATCAGGCCAAAATCATCAGGGTATGTAAACTTTTGATCAGGGTCATTTGGGTAGTTTCTGTTGTCCTTATAAAAAGAGTAAACACAGTTCTTTGACAATAAACGGCTTCACTCAACCACTAACCATGAAAGAAAAAAAAACCTTTTATTATTCATATAATAAAAAAATCCCAAATTCTGCCAGGATATGTAGACTTTTAAGGTTTGGCTGCCAAGGGAATCTGGTAGGATTGGATGGAAATGAAGCGTTGTGAATTTAAAGCCCCCCTTGATGCCTGAGTATTGGCCTTTATTTTTGACCATTGTTAAAGTTACACATATATGCTGGACCTGACAGAAAGGAGGAGACAAAGATCCAACAGATAAAAAGCAACAATTGTACAACCGAAATAGAGAAACCAGACAACCAGCTGTTACACCTGTAAAGAAACTTAACAGAAAACATCCTACTGAATCTGTACAATAGAAAAGCAGGCAATCATCAGGAGCACCTATTAATAAAATAAAATAAAAAAACCTAGCAAAAAAAATATCAGCAAGAACTATAACACCATCAAGAAATAAACAAATAAATTAACTACCTACTGGTGATTAAACCTGCAGGACAACACAGTGACTGTTAGTGTATGTTAGGGTAAATGGATTTTGTGAGTGGGATGCAAAATATGTGGAATGAATTGTGTCCAGTGATGAGAGTGATCGTGCAAATGCGCAGTTTAAAAAGTTAATTCAGTTCAATTCAGCTTTATTTGTATAGCAGGAATTCACAACAAATTAATCTCGACACACTTTAACAGATGAAGTCCAATTCATTTTAGTCCAGTTACAATTCAATTTAAACAAATCCATTACATGAGCCGCATTGGTTTAATTTATAAGAACTATTTATTTTTATTAAACCTTTATTTAACCTAAAAATCACATTGAGAACAAGATCTCGTCTGCAAGGGTCAAGAGGAAAACTGTGCATTTTAGCCAAATTACAAAAAAGTAATTGCCTATAGCTTCTCCTCAATTCAATCCTCCCTCCTGAGCCGCACAAGGGGGTGGGTGACAATGGAGAGGAAAAATAATCTGAGTCCGGAAGGGCGGCCAGTTTAGGGAGGCACTCAGTGCATCATGAGACTTCCCCCAGCAGCCTAAGCCCATCATACCTAAAGAAATTGCTAAGGGTCATCCACTGGCCTTGACTAAACTTTATCAAAAAGAAATCTTTTAGCCAAATCTTAAAAGATGAGGGTGTTTGCCTTCTGAGCCCACATCCTCGCAACATCTAATCTGACCTTTTTCTTCCCTTTGTGCAGTACACTGATCTGCAGGTCTTATTGATACAAACAGAGAAGAACTACTTTGAGACCAAGCTGAAGCTAGACCGAGTATCGGGCGAGAAACAAGCCCTGCTTCAGGAGAGCAAGAACCTGGAAGGAGACAGAGATGAGCTGCAACTCAAACTGAGACAAATCACACAAGAAAACATCCAACTTAAAGAGAGGTGGCTCCCTTTTACTGACTGTTCACACAAGTTTCTTTTACATCCAGTCCCCACTAAATGTCGGAAGTCTTCATAGTGTAATTTTGCAGTCAGAGATCAAGTGTTTATTTTCAGAGAACTGAAAACCTGAGAAAAAGGGCAGATTTTTTTTTTTCTATACTGGAAGACCAAATGTCATCAAGAAATTTAGTGTTAAATAGGTGTATTGTGATATACTAGTACTGATGATAATCATATTAAAGAGTGATCCCTTTATGATATACTCCAGCCAAAATGATGGAATGAAACAAATCTAAACATTTACAGCTCGTTAGAATAGGCTATAGTTCAATAACCAAAAAAGGGAGTGAAAAGATCAAAACAAAAAGGTGAATTAGTTTATAGGAATAGTTTAAGTTTTGTAACAATATGATGATATCCTTATGACGGTTTTAGCCACAATATTTGGGTAGGGAAACTAATATGGCAAAAACACAAATGTTAACCAACCTGTTTAGCCAATCACTGCTCTGACTGGTCAGCTGGCTGGTTGCTAGAAGCAGCTTCTCATTCTTTACTGAAGGTCAGTTATACCATCCACTTGGCAGACATCGTACCAGTTCATTTCATGATGATGTAGGAAAAATGTTGTGTGAACTTTGGGCAAGGTAAAGTAGCACATAGTAACAGAAAGCTTTGCAAAGCATGAAGGGGGAAAAAAAACAAACAAACCATCAAACACCTTATGACCTCATGAAAGTTTAAGTATTACGTTTTAGTGATGCTAGTACTGATGTGCGGGTGAAGCCTCATGAATCTGAGGCTTTCCTTTTGTGATGGTGGGGATTTATGGAGGTTTGTTTGATTTATGATGCTTCCGAACCGGAAAGGCTATTGCGGTGGGAGTTTAAAATGAACATGTGAGGGCACACCTTGAGTTGCCAAGGAGGACAAGAACTGGGTAGGCTTATGATAAAAAGATTTAAAATGAAAAATAAAAAGTTAAATGTCCACAAAAACATTTTCAAAAAAATTCAAATGCTTGAAGTCCAATAAAAAGTAAGTGGGCTAAAAATAGTTAAAATACTAAAATAAAATAAAAAATCACCATCCAGGATTTAAGTGGATAAAGTGCAGTCGTGCAAGGGGGCAGATCCCCTTCTGGCTCCACCTCAGCAGGTCCAACTTGGCCACACGCACCGGGTCTCCTAAAAACATTTACCAGCTCGGGAGTAGGACATGTCAGGGCCTTAGGCTGCGTGGATGGAGTGTGGCTACAGTTCTCACATGACAAGGCAGATTTCTCCTCTGTCCTTGCATGTATTCAACGTCACAACACTCCTTCACTGATTTCGGTCGCTCCCAGTTGGCTGTGGTTCCCTTCCTCTAGCATGCTGGGACACCTGCACAGAGGAAAACACCGGATGGCAGTACTACGTAGATACAGTACTTAGGCTTTTTTAAAAGTAAATAAAATACCAAGCCCCAGCCTTTTGCCAGGTCACACTTATACCTGCCACTAAAGAGCATTCAAAGCATCAAGGCTTCAATCTGACTATCAACAGTGACATCTGGTGGCCAACAAAAGCCATGGCAACCTATGAAAAAAACGTGAAAAAAAGATTCAGAAAAAGACTGTGAGATCGCTTTAAATAGCTGATGTTTTTGGTAATTTATACTAATTAATGATCAAAATTAATTGTACACTTGTTGTTATAATACACTAAGTCACTGCTGTAGAAGTACCAACTAAGTTCTCTGTTAAAACAATTGTTTTAGAAAATAAGCTAATATACAGACATACTCACCCACACTCTAATAAACCTTCTAGATTAAACCAAAGCGTAAATGTAAATGACAGAATACAAAGGGTAAAATATTGGTTCAGGTTCATTTAGAAAGCTTTAATTAAACTTAAAAGTCTATACAAACAAGACCAGAGAGTCTTCCTGCTGCAACTTTGCAACCGATTATTGTGTTGGGATCAACACAGAAACATCATGGTTTTGTTTAATGTTTTAGTTTAATATACCTAAAGAAAAAACCTTTAGAGATGCTATTCAAAGCTATCAAACCACTGAAACGCATTTTCAACCAATGAACGTCATTGGACATGTGACATGGGTGTTTTGATACAAGCTGCGACACAATGTTTCAAATCACAAGCCTGGATATCATTTGCCCATCACTAGATGTTAGTATTCAATGAATGAATGTACCTTTTACAGACTGTGAGCAAGAGCTTTGTGCACAAAGCTGACAGATATGTAAATCTGAAACTAGATAATGTGTGTAACTCTTTAGTTCAGGTTAGTTGCTTTTTTGTTTTTTTTCTATTCCTGAAACAAAAAAAGGCTTCCATTGTGACTCAAAAGCCTCTCAAATGTTTACATTTCAACCCAAAGCTGGATTTACCATTTTGTCACAGGCTCAATTCACTTTATAGCTTTATGGAGTTTACGTTGGAGTCTGTGTTGTCCTCACAGACTAAATAAGTAATGGACAAAGATAAAGTAACCATATTTGGAAGAGAAGGTGGAGCTACAGAGCAAATCCTGAAAGCTGGTTGGATATGAATGTGTGTTTCTTTAAGGGCTGCCAGGAACAAAATTCAGAGAGTAAATTTTGCAAGTAAGATCATGATAACTTATGAAACTGACTCAGTATTTCATGATGGATTTTTTTTTTAATTGGAGTAATTTGCTAGCTTTGGTATTGATCTTAACACAATAAAGATGCTGCAGGATGAAAAAGAGCCATTGAAGGATTTTCTCATAGTAACATGAGACTCTAGAGATGGTTGTGTGTGAAAATCCCAGTAGATCAGCAGTTCCTGAAATACTAAGAATAGCCAGTCTGGCACCAACATGCAATTCATCATTCAGCCACTAAAATCCCCTTTCTTCTTCATTCTGATGATCAGTTTGAACTTCAACAAGTCATCTTGACCATGTCTACATGACTGAATGCATTTAGTTAGTGCCATGTGATTGGCTGATTAGTTATTAATATTAACAAACAGTTGAACAGGTGGACTTAATAAAATGGCTGGTGAGTGTATATTCTGTGTTTTAGCACATCTGACTTTTCCCTTAAATTCTCAGGTGAGATGTGAAGAGAGAATAAAAAAAGAAAGGAAGTCAGAGAATATATAAGGCATACAGTGGATCTTAAAATACATTATTCTTTTGATCATCATGACCCATTAAATCACATTTGTTCAGCTTCATTTGGACATTAGCAGATGTAGTCTCCATGAAGCATCCACAAATTTGGTGGCTCTTCAAAGAATTGCTGGAGAAATAACCTGATTCCAGATGTTAACAGTTAGCATACACTTGTCTAAACATATTGTACCTGACTGGGTGACAGCTAAAAGATAGATTTTTCACTTTTAATGGCTCTTATATATTTTTCTTTCAGCTGAAAAAAAAGACTACTTATTTTGCTGTGATGTGCCATGATTTAACTCCAGCAATCTGTTTGCAGTGAGTTGAATACGAGGCATAGAGCAATGGCATCAGAAGAGGAGAGCAAAAGGGCCAGACAGGCCCAGCAGGAGGCCGAGGATATGGGGCGTCTGGCGGAGAAGGAAAGGGACGGGAGGACAGCTGAGTGCCTCAGCTGGAGGGAAAAGCACCAGGAGCTGGCCGACATTTTCAGAGCTCAGGAGGACCTGAAGGCTCAGAGGCAGAGCAAAGCAGTAAGAAAGTTCTCCATCACTGCTGTAGTGTTCCTCATATTTCACTACCAAAGAACACTTACTGGTGTTATGTAAAAGACAGAATGAAAGTATTATGTAAAGTATTCTATCTTAAATAGGAATTGATATTTAACATAAACTCAGATAGAGTTACTGACAATAAACAATCAGGCAACAAAAACATAACATGTTGTATATAATAGAAATTCAAATTCCATTAAGATAGCACATCAACTGTAAAACTATGAACAAATTTAGAATATGCATATATAACTATAGGTTCTAAGGAAACTATAAAGAACGAAAGTTTTGATATTATTAAATAAACAAACAAACCTTGCAGTTAATTAGGTTGTTTTGCAGCAGATCAGTAACTTAATTGGGTATCAAGCGCATAAACATGTAAATACGTTGAGGAGTGAAACTGCAAATAGTATTGTAATTTCAGAATTTACATCACATAAGTATCAGCACAATGCAAAATGTCTTCAAACCCAAAACTGACCTCTTTTTCTGCCAAAGCTTTGCTTACTTCAGAAAGACGATGTTGAACCACGTTCTACATGTATGACCACGTCTGTCTGCGAAAAGATGGCCTCCTTGTAATTTTCTAGACCAGTTGAAAACATTTGGCACAAAATACAAAAAAAATATGACAAATAAGATCTTAAAGAAGGAAAGAAGGCATTTCAATGCTCACACATACATTTCACTTTCAGCAGCAGGTTTCTTCAATTCCAACATAAGTTGTTGAAAGAAACATTTACAATGTAACATACAAATAAATAAAATAACTCCATCTATAAATTGTGGAGTATTTTCAGGATAATGTTTCTCAAAACCTTAAAATGTTCCATCATCTGTAGTACATAATATCTGCGAAAAAGTCTGAGAATCTGGACTCCTCTCTGTGGTGTTACACCCCTGAGATTGGGGAAAAACAGCTCGAGTTAAGAACCAGAAGCGACCGTTCAGCTCTCAAGTCAGTGTTTAATGACTGAAAGAGTATGTGAATTAGCATATCTGGAAAGGTACCATTAATCCTAAAAGGTTCATACAGGTTTTACAGCAAAATATATTCTTTTCTAGATGGTGTCTCTTATAGAGAAAGTCTTGCATATTTTAGTAAGACTATGCTAAACCGTATACTGCAACCATGACAACGAGAGTCCAGGTGCTGATCTGGCCTGTCTGCAGTCCAAATATTTCACCAAATGAAAATATTTGGTGCTCCATAAATGTAAAATAGGACAGCATTCCTCTCCCAAAATGTCCAACAGCTGGTCTTTTCTGACCCCAGGTGGAAAAGGAGAGGGGATGCTACATGATGGTCCTGAACCAAATCTTTCAGGAATGTCGCTGCAAATTCAAGATGAACTCATAATTTTCATGAAATAGTTACATGTCTCATTTTCAATATTTTACATATTCTATGTTCTACTTTTTTTTTTTTTTTAGGTTTGTTTGACAGGGACACTGTATATTAATAAACATTACTGTAACAGTACCAGAATTAGCCAAATGGCTATTTTACATCTGCAGTCCCTTTTTACTATATCTTTTTTTATTATATTTTCTAATAGTTGTATTCTTTTTTTAATATTTTACATACTGTACCAATTTTTCTGGAGCTCAAGTTGTATTTTCAAACGTAGAACTTTAATGATTTGCATATTGTTGCATTGTCTTGATATTCTACAATGTCCCAACTATTCAACACAGGAATTTACAAAACAGTAATCATACTTGAAAAATTTCATTTTCTGTTTGTGTTGAAAAGATCTTCAGTTAAATTTTACACCCTTCTTTCTAAAACAGTGCCAAGCCAACATCAAGAGCTACTTTCTGTGCATGACTGAAAGTGACCAGAGGGTTAAAATCCTTAAAAATCCAGATGGCAACCCGAGAAATTTTACGGTGAGGTGGTATTTCATGAGTTCCTGAAGCAGTCCTCAAGTCATGAATATGCGGATGAGAGTTCAATGTTTAACTTTACAGATCTTTTGTTTGGAGAAAACAGTGATTCACACGGTAACACTGTGACATCACTTCCTCTTTTATTCTGTGTTAAAGGAGGGAGACCCTGTATACATCTCCACTCCAGAGTCCAGTCCTGCAGAACCTGAGCGGAGTTCATCCAGGTAAACAGATACCTGATCTCATTTCCCACTCTGAACAACCTCAACTTCCATTTGTAATTAATAGCTTTGAAATCAAATCCTGAATATGTCTGTGAATGTTCTCACTCATCCAGGTCTTGGTATCCAACTTAAGTTGAGTGAAGTCAACTGGGCTGGGTCTGGTTTAGTTCTGGACAAGTCGCAACACAAAGACGTCCTACCCATCGACTTATCCAGAACATTTCCCCATATCTGATCGTAGCCCCGACGTAAAAAGTCTGCGAGGAAGCGATATGTTTGAAAAGACAACTTCGGTAAAAGAACGGATGGACTTTACCGCAAATATTCCGCAATCCAAGTCTGAAAGTGGCTCTATTGTCATCCTCAGTCTTTGGTAAAGAGACAGAGAGATAGAAAGAGAGAGAGAAAAAATAAATTAAAATGGTCGCGGCCGGCAAACTTATTGCGTTCATTTTTTCTTACCGCGCAATTAATTGACTTATTGCTAATTGCAAGAGGCCCAATTGTGGGTTCAGTATGCGACTTTGTGGGTAAACACAACCAAAACATACATGCATGTGGGAGGATAGGCGGCTCTGGTCGGGAGAAATGGCTCGTGGTCGGGTGTGAAAGAATTTTGGGAAATGTTTGGATAGAAATATGATCAACCAAAGACCGCTAGGATCTGATGCAGCTCTATATTTAGCTAAATGAGTTTTTCTTTTTTGTGTGTGTCTCGCCTTCTTCATTAATTCATGGTGGAGAGTGGAACACGTTATTCAAAAGGTCCGATTCGTTTGAGTTGTGGAGTGTGAACGCAATCTCAGTCAAAAAGAATGTTGCACCCCCCACCCCCACCCCCAACTGAAGTCTAGCGGACTATCCTGGAGTGAATGCACCCAATCCAGTTAACTTAGTTTAACCTATGTTGGAACTCTGAACATGTTTTACAATCTGACTCTTTTTGTTGTAATGTTGCTAAATATTTATATGAAGATTGTAGTTTTAAGTACTGCAGTTCATGCAGTTTAATCAGCACTAAACTAATTTACAGCATTCTGTTCAAACTATAATGCTGCAGTAGCTTTCCTCCAGATCTGAAAGATGGAGCCTCCTTTACACTGGAGATGACAGAAACTGAAGCCTCTGGTTGCAAAAAGAAAGAGGTCTTTGTTCTGACAGTTTGACATCTATAAGCCCAATGGACAACATGTCTTTGTGGACTCAGTGTGGGGTTTCCATCACAGGTTGTCAGTAACTCAAGCTGACATAGAACCCCCCAGTATGAGAAAAAGAGAAATATATGAATATATACAGGGACAAGAATGAGTTGAGATGGGGTAAATGAGGAATGAAGAGGATGGATGCAGAATGAACAGATTAATGAGGGAGAGAGTGGGAGAATGAAAGGATAAATAAATGACAGAGGGGAGGATGAAAGGATGGATGAGGCAGGGAAAGATGGATGAATGAATGGGTGGGAGAAGGGAAGGTGAATTAGATTGTCAATAGATGAGGGATGAATTCAATTCAGTTTTATTTGTATAGCGACAATCCACAACAACGTCATCTCAGGGCACTGTACAGACAAATCAATTCGAGCCAGTTTATAGCCTAGTAAAGGAAAACCAACAGATTGCATCAAATCTCCACTGCAATCCCCATCCTGAGCATGTTAGAGGCGACAGTGGAAAGGAAAAACTCCCTTTTAACAGGAAGGAAAAACCTCCGGCAGAACCCGGCTCAGGGAGGGCAGCCATCTGCCTCGAACAGTTTGGGTGGAGAGGACAGTAAAGAAAGACCAACAGGCACTGCAACTTTTAGCCAGGAAGACCTGCTGAGAGAGGAGAAATACAAGTTAATGATACCAATACTGTCATACGTCTATATACGGAAAATAAAGAGCAGAAAGATGAAAACGGGAGGTTAGACTCAGCAGTCTAAGCCTATTGCAGAATACCTAAGGGATGGCTGACCACCCCTAACTATAGGGTTTATCAAAAATGAAGGTTTTAAGCCTGATCTTGAAGGTAGAAAGTGTGTCTGCTTCTCGAACCCAAACTGGGAGCTGGTTCCATAAGAGGGGGGCCTGATAGCTGAAGGCTCTGCCTCTCATTTGACTCTTAGAGACTCTGGGAACCACCAGTAGACCTACAGTCTGAGAGCAAAGTGCTCTTTTGGGAATGGAA
>JBBBVU010000010.1:11260399-11280448 GCA_037177055.1 Atherinosoma microstoma
AAAACATTGATGAAACAAACAAACATCGACCAGGGGAAAACCTACCCCCTCACTTTCCTGAAGATTGCATCATGTCGCTCTTTTTCGTTGCTGGAGTTGGCATCTCGTCTAGTGCTTCGTGAAGGAACCCATCTCTGACCGCTTTGCCCTGGGGTTTTCCCCAGGAACTCGCTGCAGACACAGAGAGAGATAGAGATGGAGAGACAATCTGAAAACACTGTGGCTGGTACAGACTGTTACACCAAAGCTCGTGCAAATATTCACCGTTCCAGAACAAAACTTTAACAATGACAGACAATCGTTGCTTTACTCTCATCTAACATTTACCCAAATTCAATTTAGACAATAGTCAGACAGAATAGTTTTATGCATTTTAACTCTTTCAAATGTACAGTTTCTTCAGTTTTCAGCCTTCTAGATTAAATGATCCAAGGTTGCGCCAACAGTGTGTGAACATTAACTGGGGATCTGCAGCCAACAGAAATATTACAGGACTTCTGGAAATTCAAATCAGTTTCCTGGAATTCTGCTCTGTAATCAACAAAACCATCTCACCTCATTGTTCTGTAGTGGAGAAACAACTAAAAATAACTAATGTGGTGCTACATTATAAATAAATTAACTACGTACTAAGGGTGTTTTGATTAATAAAGAATACTAACCTGTTGCCGACAGTCTTGGGAAAGTGCTGAGGTGCACCCCTACCACCTCCTCCCCCCGAAGAAGCACTGCAGAGACAAACATGGGTAGAGGACTGTCAGGTTCAAACGACAGCCTGTTTGTAACCCACAGGAAACATTTATCTTTCTTCTTGTCAGTACACTTGGACTGAATGAGGCCTATCGGCTCTAAAATAGCATTAATCCAATTTTTTGAGGCCTCAATATTCTACGGATAGAAAGCTTTAAAAAAAAACAAAAAAAACAGCACATTTATAGTAATGCACAATTTATTAAATGCATAAAGATCATGACGCTCTTATGGAAAAATGGTAAAAACACTGAATTAATATGAGAAAAAAAACAACAACAACCTTCATCTGTGTCCTTATGAATTAACACTGCATGTTGTGTTTTCAAGTGAATGTCAAAAACATTCATTTAAAATCCAGAAATGCAACTTGGAAAAAGAGGCTTCCATTTATAAAGCTAATGCAGTGCATGTGAGGAGGTTGTATGTGAAATAAAGCGCCATTCAGTCAACTGACAGGAACAAAGCTGAGACAGTTCCCTATGAGGCCTGCATTTGAACAAACAAGGTTTGTTCAAATGTGATAAAACAATGACTTTTCATGCTGTGCTCTTACACACATTTTATACTTTATCTTGTAGCTCATCTGCATGGTCTACATTTAGCTCTTTGGCTAATAGGTGGCAATATGACTCCTTGCTTCTAGTTTGCTTTTAGATTTTCTAGTTGACCGATTACACCTCAAAGCAAAAACCATTTCATTAGCTGGCAGTAATTTGTTACCACATCCAGAAGTTGAATCAAAACAGCTCTGTACATTATAAAAAATAAAAATACACAAGTTAACTTTGTGTTTAACCACTTTCTTGTTCCAACAGGTCAACGGCTGGAGAGGAACTACAGATCATCGGCAGAGCTCCTTCTCCAATTTTAGTCTAGTGTATACATAGAGTAATTCAGCCTCCAACTGCATTATCTGGGTGTTCAGCCAAGCTTTGAGATGTTTGATTTCACTAAAATGTTAATATATTCTAAAAGTCTAGTTTTGCTTTAACAGTTATTCTGCCTTCTTTTAGTGTCATCTAAAAGTGCCGACTAAAAGGAGCAGACTTCCAACAAAAATGTCAGAACCATGTCATTTTAGTTAGTTACAGAACTGTACCACCTGATACATGTCATTTGATTTTGGTCAAAAATAAAAAACTAGTACACATTTTGCAAAAGCAGTTTTTCTTATTAGGGATGCACCGATTGCAGTTTTTGGCCAATACAAATACCAATTTTTCTTTTTTCAAAAATAACTGACAGCATACAGCTTCAATGTTCCAATGTTATTTTATTGAAAAACAATTAACAATACTCGTGAAAGCATACAAACTATGGGGTAGTGTTGTCAAATATAAATAAAAAGGTTGGCCAATGAGGTTTGTTGTATTGAACGTTTGTTTGCGGCCCCAGCACAACTTATTTCGGCCTTGCCATCGGCCGGCTGATCGATCGGTACACCCCTAGTTTTTATGTTACGTCGCTGTGGATAGATATGTGTTATACAATTATCCTTAGATCTATGTTTTCTTTGTTTGTTTTTAAATCATATTGTCACATTCACAAACTTTCAATGCAACATTTTACAAACAAAGATGCACGGGTGGAGGTGCAACCAGCACAATGTTAAATTCAGTAATCTACTGAATCAGAACACAATAAAGACCAAAATGAAACATTTCTCTAGTTTGGTGAAATCTGAATGAAAATGTTTCACTTTAGAAATTTACGAGTCAAATTCAACTGGCAGTGAAAAAGGTGAAAATCTGATTTACAAAAACACACAGCATGGGTGCAGACCAATGGGGACAAATGTGAACTTAAAGCAACAAGCGATGCAACCAGTTCATGTTTCTGCACCTTCACTGCATACTGATACATGTTTAAGAATTTAAAATGGACCATTTTAAAATGAAGATGCTTTTTGGTTTATTTTGAATAAATGTTTAAGATGAATGGATATGTTTATGTGCTGTCTCTCTTACACCACTGCTCCTCTTTGCAGCTCTTTTCTCCTTTAATGTACAGAAATGCCAACCTGCTGGTTTATTTTAATCACTAAAAGCTGCATCAGGATGTAATTTTATCCTCTGCTCCAAAATGTCCTAAACCAGGTGTAGGCAAGTGCGGTCCTATAGAACAGGCATTTTAAAACACCTTATTCAAAAGGAATAAGACACTAAGCAGGACTTAATAAGCTGTTGGATCAGGTGTGTTAAAGCAGGGAAACAACGGAAACCTGAAGGACTGTGGCTCTCTAGGACCAAATTTGCCTACCCCTGTCCTAAAAGTTTCAGTTAGAAGCACCAGTTTTACTGGTGGAAAAGATTATCAACTTTCAAACTAATAACAAGACAAGTTTAAAAAAATAAAATAAAAAAAACTTTCAAGCTGCCTCTTGATTAGACAATTTAAACTAATCATGTTTGCTGCCTATCACACTTAAATATCCAGATCAAAGACTCGCAGCTGTTTCACGATGAATGTCCTCACATTTGAGCATGTTAACCATCATCAAGATGCTGCATTTACACAGAGAACATACAGCAGGAGCATTTCATTAGCAAAGCAACACGAAAAGCTCCAGTTCAACATGCTTGTGTTCAAAATATTTCTTCATGTATAGTTCAGATTGTAGATCACCTACATTTTGGTAACGGAGCCTGATGTTTATTTACCGTAAATATGTAAAATAATTCAGAATGGACTAAATGTAAAAATGCTTTGGGTCACTGGCTGTCATGCAGATTGAATACAGCTAGACTGATTCAGCTGAAACACTGAATATTCTATGTTTTTTTCCCTTCAATAAGTTACCATTCTTTTTTTCCCTGATGTAGTGAAACCTGAGACCCTAAAATCCAGAAGGTGCATGGTTGAAGAGCAGGAGAAAAATGCTGAATTATTTTTCCAAGACTATTCTACTGCCGCCATTTAATTATAAATGATGTGCTTCACCAATATGCAAGTCAATCATCAGCTCAGATTCTGATCAAGTTAAACTGACCATCTGCCTGTTCACAATATCCACAAGCTTTATGCAATCACGTGAATGACATTTTTTGAATATTTCCACCAGCATGACATGTGTGTTATGAGCCTAACATCTGCACCATAAAACTGCAGTCTAAAAGCCCCCTCATGAACTTCTCCTTTTCAACATCCAAAAGAAACTGACAGCTCATTTTCAACATTTGTGAAATTCATGTATACAATTGTAGAGGACAGAGACCCTTCCAAGTGCAGTGTATATACCCAACCCCCTCTTTTTCAAAAGGTCTTACAAAGAAAAGTGTCTGACAGCCATTTTGAGCGTACCCATATCCTGCATTGTTGTAAAGGCCGGAAGTTCCAGCCCAAAATGATGGCAGAGGACAAACCAACCCTGGAAAAAGTAAAAGTGATTTCCACTTAGTGATTCATACAGAAGTTCTGATTTATTACCTGAAACGAGAAGCACCCCCTTCTGCAATCACACTCTCCACTTTGGCGGCTTGACAATGAAGAATACTTAAAAGAATAAGAATAATAGGAGGGGATGGGGAAAACGGTGCTGTGGAAGAGAAGGGAGAGGAAAAAAAGGAATGCAATTAGTATATCCGTGGGGGTTGGGAAAAACAAGATATAATCAGACTGCAGGATAAGCTACGATGTCATCAAACGATTGTTAAAGAGGGGGGCACTGAATTATCCAATGTTACCCAAGGACAACGTCTTTCCGTTCTTTTGTTTTTGTTTATTTCATGTTCCCAAATAAGCCTGCTCAACCATTTAGTAGCCATGTCTTTGTCACAGATCTAACAACTGGGGGGGGGGGGGGTCACATGAAACCGACCACCATACTTTCATACGCTGCTAACACGTTAGCTTTTCTATTAAAAGCTGCTCGTTGAGTATTGATTGTACCGTTTGGCACAATGACAGGGTTTATTGTAAAACAAGAATGACTTTGTACATGTCCCTTCTTTTATCCTCTGCTACGACAAAACAAAGATGCGTCGGCCAACCGGTTAACGCTATCCGTTACCTAATTAGCTAGGTCGCTTTGTTGCTAAATCCTGAAATTAGCTAGGCAACGACATAAGTAAAATGTTTTCCACGACATAAAAACACCTACTGGATTGTACTGACTGTGTTACATCATGCACAGAAATATTTGAGGATTCGCTGCATTACTGTTACAGGATGCGTTATATTGATTTGCCACCATGGATCGAAAACACGGCTATTGTGGAAACCTAACGTTAACGTGACTGTGGTGCAGTGGAATGGGGCAGGGCAGCGTGGTTGGCCGCTAACGTTTCCAGTCGACGGTTCTTATAGTGCCATCCTTTTGCTAGGGTGACAGCAAACGTACGTGTTTAAAGCCCGATTTGAGATAACCCTGGGCAAAATCAAAATGACGGAGCACAATTCCGTTAACTCTTAAAAATAAAAATACCAATATGATACACATATGCACACATTTATCTGTAAAAAGAATTACAGTACCTAGGCGACGACGCCATTTTCTACAAGAATATAAATCAACTGGACCATCAGTAAGCTAGGCTATCTGCCGGCTCCTAAGCTAATATGCTATAGTTGGCTTAAGCAATCTGATGTTAGAGTTGCTAGCAGAAGCCATTTTGGGTGAACCGGTGCGGTTTTGTAAGGGAGAGAAATCTGCCTTACCTTTACCAAAGCAACTTCAGTTTTGATTTGTTGTGTGACTACCAAAGAAGAAATATGACACTAATAGAAGAGAGGAGAAATTAGCAACGGGTATCAGAAAAGGTAAAAAGCAAAAAGATGTCCGCACAAATACACACATCAACCATGTACTTGCTGCCTGGTTTGTTTGCATTAGCTGGCTAGTGAAAAGCCTCAAAGCTTGCAGCCTTATGGGGGCAGAGAAGTCACCGGATTGCATTGGTCATTCACTTTGTTGCCATGTCAATTCTAGCCAATCTCAGCACAGATATGTTTTAGGGGCGGTTCCCTCAAAGCACACTTCATCCAATCACGGGAATCTTCACGTAAAGGAATCCGCCTCTTTGGTTGATTGACAATCGTATTAACATATAGTGAACAAAAAAAGTTTATAGCTTAAATTCAAGATATATATTTTATTTATTTATTTTTCTATTTAAAAACACAAAACAAAATAACTGTCATAAAATTGGTCCAATGATAAAAATGAAATTGAATGAGCAACAGACAGTACAAAAGAATGCTGTCTTTCACAGACTGATGATGTGCAAGTAATAGTAAGTTTTTGGTTAATCTTGAAGTCATTGTTTATTTTTCTTATAACTCAAAAGTCATTATAAAGAAGATCTGTTTTTTTCAGTACTTTGGTTGAAGTTCAACTTGTAGCAGGGATTAATCATAAAAAGGTAAAGTGTAGGCTATAGGATCATCTTTGATGGCTTACTTTTTCATTATCTGCTGCTGTAATTGTGTGTATACACAGTAAAAGCTGTTATAGCTATTAATATAATTGGGTATATATAGGTTTAACTTCTTGGATGGATCTATGAGTTGGACTAACATCTTCGCGGTCAAGAGCTTATTTACCCCTTATTTTGTGACTGCTGAGAAAAATCTGCTGTCTATTTACTATCACATGCCAGTTGTAAACGGCTCAAACTGATTTTATTCTTACCTCATTCACCATCACCAGATTTGAAGCAGTATACTGTAGGTCCAGGCCAAGGGCAAACTGCTGCAAAGTCTTATTCTACTGAAAGGGCCATGGGTCATGACCTCCTCCTTTCCTTGCAGCCAGGAAAATAATTGGGGACCTCCATCACCTCTGACATCCCCAAATTCCCCCTGGCATTTCCAGGTAATCAATCCTCCACCCTTTTTACCTTTTTTGCAGCACTGTTGCCATGAAACATCTCACAGAAGAAAAGAAGCAAGAAGAGAAAAAAGGGGTTTCTGTGGAACCACCTCAACACAATAGTTTATATTAATCCATACAATTAAATAACTTAATTTGCTACATAATTAAGTTACGATTTCACAGCGCTCAAACTGCACATCAGTAACTACAAATAGTTTTTTTTAACCGCTAATCTATTAAATCAGTATTTAACATTTAGCTGCAATTTGAATTACTGAGGAATTTAAAAAAAAAAAAAAAACATACAATAAGTGAATTGTAATGACGCAGAGCTCAGGTCAGTGTACCACTGACACATTCCTGAAGTTTTATTTATTTTATGTTCCTTTACTTCTTTCCTATCATGTCTGTTACATAACCTTGTGGTCATGTGGGAACCCATGTATGTAGAGCTGTCCAGATCTGATCAGATCACCCAGGATGCGTACAGGCAGAAGATCTGAATTCATTTCAGAGCAGCAATTTTCTGTGCTGACATCTGTTTGGGCAGCAACACCAGAGCCATTGACTGACAGAAACTGAATTGATAAAGAAGTCTGGCTCTATTCTCTGAGAATGAATCAGTCCGTACAGAACTGACTGATGAAAGAAGAATTTTGCACAAGCTGCTCAACATGATGGACAACATACCTGCTGTGCAACATAATAGTGTGTCTTCAGTCTTCAGATCTGCTGCAGTAAGAACCAGCATACTGTAAATAACTTAATACTATTTGTCCATGTAATCATGTTGGCTTAGTTTTATTTTCCCTTTTAAGCTTTTCTTTCTTCTTTATATTTCAAAAAACAAAACAACATTTATATGTCTGCTGATTCTGTTTGAAATAGTGGGCCATGGGTCTTCTGCTGCCCCTCTCCGGCCTCCTCATTCATGTATCATTCAGGTATTCATGATGTGGTGGCTGGGGTCTGTGCCCTGGGGTGGCTGCCGATCGCCCGGGTCTCGGGGCCCCCATGGTCTGCCTCTGACCTTTGTGCAGGCGGGGTCACATCTGCATGATCACTCTTTTTTTAACCCTCTCCACTCTATATATTGTGCATGCTGACAGTCACTGTGTTGTCCTGTAGCTTTATTTACTAATAGATACTTTCATTTAGTTTACTTTGTGTGTGTTTCTGCTACTGTGGTTTTAGATGAGGTACAGGGTTTCTTTCAGCTTGTTAATCTCTCATTGGTGCTCCTGACAGTTGTCAGCTTTGTCCTCCTGCGGGGGCCGTGGGAGGTTCTTTGTTGTGTTTCTGTACAGGTGTAACAGGTTGTCTAGACTATGTGGTTGGATTGCATTGTTTTCTATTTCTATCTAGTGTATATTTATCATCTCTTTTTTTCTGTCTATTCTCTTTTTTTTTCACTTCTCTTTTTATTTTTTTTCTGTCCCCTCTGGTCAGGTACAGTAATATTTAAATTCTGTAACAAATAATTATTTAAAATAAACAAATAGAATAAGAATTAAAAAACAAACAAAAACAGAATTCAGATTATCAAGAAGAGCTTTATACCCACAACACAGCAGCCGGACCAACATTTTGCTTGCTATAATGCTGGACAAGACAAGTTAAAAAAAAAAAAAGGGACATGTTTGTTGGTGTCAGATGGGCAGGTGTGAGTATTGCAGAGACTGCTAATAATCTACTGGGATTTTCACACACAACCATCTCTAGAGTTTACAGAGAAAAAGAGAAAATACCCAGTGAGCAGCAGTTGCCTGGGCCAAAATGTCTTGTTGATGTTAGAGGTCAGAATGGGGAGACTGTTTGGAGATTACAGAAAAGCAACAATAACTCAAATAACCACTGGTTACAACCAAGGTATGTAGAATACCATCAATGAACACACAACATATCCAATCTTGGAGCAGATGGGCTACTTCAGCAGATAACCACACCAAGTGCCTCTCCTGTCAGCTAAGAACATGAAACTGAGGCTACAATTCACACACAAGCACCAAAACTGGACAATAGAAGATGGAAAAACGTTGACTGGTCTGATGAGTCTCCATTTCAGCTATAACATTCAGATGGTCAGAATTTGGTGGAAACAGATGAAAGCATGGATCCATCCTGTCTTGTATCAACAGTTCAGGCTGCTGCTGCTGCTGTATTGGTGTGGGGAATATTTCTTTGGCCCAGTTTGGGTGTCTTAGTACCAAATGAGCATGGTTTAAACACCACAACCTTTCTGAGAATTGCTGCCGACCATATCCATCTCTTCATGACCACAGTGTACCATCTTCTGATGGCTACTTCCAGCAAGATAATGCTCCATGAAACAAAGCTCAAATTATCTGCAACATGAAAATGAGTTCACTGTACTCCAATGGCCGCCACAGTCATCAGATACCAATCCAATATGTCATCTTTGGGATGTGGTGGAACAGAAGATTCTCATCGTGGATGTGCAGCAACTGTGTGATGCTATCATGTCAATTTGGAGTGAAATCTCTGAGGAATGTTTACAACACCTTGTTGAATCTATGACATCAAGAATTAAGACAGTTCTGGAGGCAAAAGGGGGACCACCCTTGTAAAGTGTAACTAATAAAGTGGATGGTGATTGAATATAGCATGGGTTCTTTCTTGTTTCTTGATCACATACAATCCACACAGGTCCCCTAAAGTCACTAGGGCCCAGTGTCAGTGCATTAGAAACAGCTGCGCACATAGCATACACATTTTATGTGCACAACAGAAGCAAATTATCAGCAGTAGTATATCAATATTAGTTATAATTGTATGGCACCTCCTATGGTTTTGACGCTGTCATGTTGAAAGAAACATCCTACAGTGAACCCAAAAACATTACTAAAATAATAAAATTGTGACTTAAAAAGGTTGCTGATATGCTTGAGGGAATAAAGACAAAGCTTCAAAACAGTGTATTTACTTGTGTATTAGAAACAATAACTGCATTAAACTGTAAGACAAGGCATGTGTGAGGCGGGCATGATTATTACATTTAGTTCATTCAGTTGTCCACTAGAGGGCAGTAAGAGCCCACCGATGGAAATGAAGGGCATGAAAAAAGACTCATTTCCGGTGCTCTGGCAATCCATTCTTCCAATAGTCTGCACTATCAGTTCAGATCCCTTCTAAAACCTATTTCCTCCCCTTATAACTACTGACTTCAAGCTTTGCAGGGGGAAAAAAAATGAAACACTCAACTCTTGACAACACTATCATGTTGTTCTCTCTAACTTCTTCCTCAATCTCTCTCTTTGTTATTATAGCTTCCTGTGGGAAAACTTTCATCTTTCAGGTGTGAACGAACCCTTCACTCCATTCAGGATCTCTGAACCAAGCTCTCTTTATAGCTTAACAGCTCACAGAACCTCATTTAAAGCACCAGCCGACCCCAACCGCCGCTTCATCCCATGGTTGTGTGTTTTCAGTGATTATACATTTAAAGGTATAGTGGGAGATGTTTTCCAGGAGCATTTTTTTGTATATATTGCTTAAAATCCCCTTCAGATCCCGATTGCAGCCAATTAATTAAATGCTCTAACACAAAAATAAAATATTTTCAGTCACCTGTGGAATGGACAGGACTGTTATATAAAGATTTCTAGGCACCAAGAGAGCTCACCATGCAAAGTAAAACATCCATTATACAGTATATACACATTGAGAGTCAAAGGGAATGTTTCATATAATTTGCTTAACATTTCCTTTTGACTGGGTTTTCTTTTTTAAAAGGAAAATTTGAATAAATAGCTACTATCAAAGATCTGCGATGAAGGCTGGTGCTTAAAAAACTCTGACCTTTTCCAAAGACGCACTTATCACTCAGTAACAGCCACCGCAAGGCCTTTTTAATAATTTTTTTTATGTTAGCTTGAGAGAAAAGGTCTATTCATGTTGTAAAGTCAAAGAACGAATACAGAAAAATAAAAGAGAGTCCACTTAAAACCTCTTTCATAGTACGTGAAAGATATCTCAAACTACTTAAGTCAAGAACCTCTGGATTCAGGTGTCTGCCCTTCTGTTTCACAGTTATATGAAAGAGATTTTATAGTTTTATCTGTGAATTTCTTCATTTGTGCCAATTGTATTTATAATTTCCTTAGAAATGTGAGGAAGGACAAAAAAGCTGTGTTACATTTACATGACCTTTGTAGGCTTCTGGTGAAGGAAGTGGTGGTTTTAGTTTTCACAAACTAAAATGGCTATCGTTCTGCAAGCAAAATGCAAGATCCAAAAAAGATTTCAGCTTTGAATTGGAGCGATACCCCTCAGTTCAGTTTGCTGATATGTCTATTTAATTTAGTCACAAGTCTCTGTCATCTTTTCTGCTTCGCTTCCCTTTTTCCTCCTATATAACTATCAATATGTGATGGACTGGCCACCTGTCCAGGGTGTACCTTGCCTCTCGCCTGCTAATTGCTGGGAAAGGATCCAGCCCCCTGTGGTCCTGAATTGGATTAAGCGGTACAGAAAATGAGTGAATGAATAACTATCAAAAACTATTAAAACAAGGCTTTTTCAAGCAATCGAGAACATGATTTCCTCAAATGCTCTGGTTTACAATGAGCCAAGTTAACCACCAATTCCTGTTAAACCCAACCAATGATGCGGTTGTGAGGTTACATAAATAAAAGCCGGAGTGCAGTTATTGTTCTAGTATCATTATTGGTTTGGGAATTGCAAGGCCATGTTTTACGTTTATACCAACTTCACCTTTCACTTTCTACTCTTGTGTGCATTCAAACAAGACCTTCAGATATGTGAGATATGTATGACCTTTCTTTTTTATTACACATTTTTTGAGCCTCTATCCAAGAAAGTTTTTCCCAGCAGGCTGTGTGTTGTTTCTTCAGGTGTTCATGTACATTTTGAGCCACATTCCTACACAGGAGGAGCCCAGTGCTGATGGGGTCTCTTACTATTGGTCATACATGAGAGATCCACATTTGCAGTCGTTGTCCGATCTCTTATGTTTTAATGACTTAATTTTTGGATTCATTTCCAACAGCTAAATGCAGTGAATTGCTGAAAATGTTCGGTTTCTGAAAATCCACACTTTTTTGTAAAAATGTCCAATTATCCCACAAGGAGGAAACCTTTGTAGTGGAAAAGTTGCAGGCACTAATTTACAGTAACATCAAGGAACAGCAATGACCTAAAAAACAGAGAAAATGTGCTCTGACTGATGGGTATGACTTGTGTTTGTTGTTTACAGGCAAAACTCTATCTCTCTCAGCCCACACAACTTCACACCATACATCTAAGGACTGTTGAAGGGTATTTTGGGAAGGCTGACTGAATCAGAGAGAAGAGTTGGCAATGCATTTAGGTGGCTTTTCCAAAGCAAGTCCTAAAACAATAAATAATCCTGCTTGATGGTGCATAGCAATGGAAGATTTCAATGTGCATGTGTGTGTTTGATCAAACACTTTTGTCCAGGCTGAAACAAGTTAACAACCCCTGGACAGAGTGTCATGAACCTCAGGGTTACCTGCAAAATGGAGTATTTTACTGTGAGACTGCTGCACATGTTGTGCAAATGTCTTAAACTGCCTCTCATTTCTTAGTTTTGCTCCTTGGATGCTAAATATCATCTTGTAATCTTTTCAAGCTAAAATTTCTTATTAGCATCTTGTTGCAAAGACAAATAATTTGTTCCGATGTCTTTAGATTTACAACATATGTCTAAGATATCACAGTTTAACAGGGACAAAATGGTATTTTTGTAATATCAAGGACAGTCCCAAAGAGATAACGGCCAAAAATTCAGTTTTGTTCTCAGGTTAAAAGGAATAGTTCATATTCATAGTTCACCATTTCAATTTTGAACTAGTTCAAAGTTTAGATTATTTCTGTTTCTTTCAACGTTAGAAAGTGAGAATAAAAGACTAGACCAGAATCCAGACTAAAAGTGTACGTACGCACATGAGCTGAAAATGGCATACGCCAAAAAATAAGATTTATAAACCTGTAGGCAATTTTCCCTTTATAGATCACAGACTACTTGGAAATGTGAGCACATAAAGCAGCCGCATATCCCGCCCTGAATACGTCCAAACCCAGCCATAAATGGTCAATGCAAAGTAGAAAATGAATATTGTTGCATATGAAGGAGCCTGCTGAACAAAGAGGAAATCACGGCAACAAATTAGAAAAAAAAAACTAAGAATAGAAATTTTTCGGACACAGAAATTGAAATGCTCGTTGGTGAGGTGGAGGCGAGAAAGTATTTGTTTGGTGGCCACAGCACTGGAGTCACAAATATATGTTGCATGTGCGGTGCAGTCCGTCAGTGCAGCTGACAGAACTGTAGCAGAATTATACTACAAACACTCAGAGACTCAGACCTCCGCCAAGCCATTGTCATTTTTTATTTTTTGGCAATGATTGTGGCCATTATTTTTGAGTTAGAAGCTCTCAAGGCAAAATTATCCCGATCTCCCCATAGTAAAGAATCCTCAAAAAAATTCCTGGATCCAGGTGAAGATCGGGATCGCCCAAAATCTATTCCCTTATTCCATTTCTGAAAATTTAGTCCATCCATAACTTTTTCAATAGGCTCTGTGCACAAGCCTCGTGACGCACTTCCGGTTTTCGCCAGATACCGGCAAAATAGTTTCCAGTTGTGTTCAAGCTTCATATCAAAATGAATTTTTCTAGATGTCTACAAAACCTCCCAAAAATATCAATAAACAATGTCCATCATATCGTGGATGTCCGCTCGCCTGCTCCCAAGAGTAAGCGGGAAAAGGGATTTTCTCTATATATTTCCAGCTACTTGCACCAGTACGAGGGTGAGTAGATTATGGCAGAATTTTTTTTAGCTTTAGCATTTTCTGAAATGTTTAGGTCATTTGTTGTGATAACTGTATTAACTTTATGTCCTTTGCAGTGTCAGATAAAGATAAAGGCACAAGTGAAGTTTGTCAGGGCATTTTGTGACAGATCAATGAAGAAAGCTGAGAAGCCTCACAGTTTGAGTGTATGGTTAAGTTAGAATCATTAAGACGAGTTACAAGCCTGTTGGTTTAATAACCCAGAGTTCCCGATGTTCCTGGAGACTTAGCTAAGGTTATACATATTTAATGCAAATCAAATTGCCACAAAATGAAAATATTGGTTAAAATAACAAAAGTTTATCTAGCTAGTCTCCACTGGATTATTGCATGTGTTCTTGTTCATGTTATAATGTTGTCACCTATACTTTGTTATAATCCAGTGTTCCTGACATTCCTGGGGATTCAGATAGGTAATTCAAGTTGATGTAACTTAACTTTAAATAGAGTAAAAACAATGGCTAGAGCAGGCAGGTAAGTTTACTTTGCTGTTCCCTACTGGGTTAATACGTTCTGATTCATTATGTTTATTAATTCCTTTTGGATATTGTTGCACTTCTCACTGTTATTAGCTTTGTTTTACCTCATTCATTTGAGGTGCTAGCTGGTGTTGTACAAGTTGTGCTCTCATGAATCATTTTTATCAATTAGGGACTGATTTAGTGCAGTTGGAATGTTATACAAAATAATCTAACATACTTGACATTTACTCAGTAGCTATCAGATATAGAAATCATTTTAAAAACTCACATTTGGTTCTAAAAGAATGATTCAACAATGAAACAAGCCAAGGTTAATAACTGTAACATTTACTTTTGGAGGTGGTACTAAAAGATTCCAGTCCCGTGGAGCTGATCCATCACAGCTGCATATGTGTGGCTGGAGCAGCTTTATGCAACCACTGTGTGGCTTTGCTGTTCCAGTCAGCACACTATTCTCATCTGAAGGTGCCAGTGGCCCCCCCCTGTGCTAAGCTGTACAGAGGGAGAACAACAATAGCACAAGTCCAGAACTTTGGTAAGAAAAAAGGCATATTCACCTTTAGCCTGGAAATCCAGACTCAACGCTGTACCAGCGATTGAGTCTGGTCACAGTCCCATCCGATACATATCTAGGGCGGAGCAAACCTGAGCAAACAGACAGCGGGGTACACCAATCAGCGAAGAGCGGATGTGACATCAGATAGAGGTGAAAACGTCTTCTTTTTAAAAAAAGGCTTCTAGTGCTGTCCGCTGTTGGGGTTTTAATGACTCAATGTGTTTCTGATCATTTAAAACTGAACTTAATGCTGACTGGAACAAACTCTCTGTTCTCCCGCGCAACATCTTGAATGTTATGAGGAGGGACTTCCGCTGCTCAAGAGAATATGTCACTGCAAATAAACAAATCTGATTGCACGATTCGGTACTAGCTTGGCCGAGCCGCGGTGGAGGGCGGTCTGTCCAGACCCATTTCTTTCGCTCAGAAAGGAAATGGGTTTGGTTTGCCAGGCTAATTCACCTTACACATGTGTTGAGGATATTTTCTAAACTATATCCTGCCTAACTTGATAGCCAGGCCCTGTAGATAAGATGGCTGTGCTGTCTGCGAAACCAAAGTGTGGAGAAACAACAGAGGGTGTAAGGTAAAAGCTGAATATGGTAGATCTATTTCAGGGGTCCAGTCCTCTAGAGCTACTATTATGCAACTTTTAAATGCATCCCTTCTGCAACACACCTGAATCAAATGGCTGAATTCTCTCTTCCACATGTCATTCAGCTCTGCAGAGGCCTGGTAACGAAGCATTCATCAGATTCAGCTGTGTTAGAGAAGGGATGCACCTAGAAGCTGCTGGATAGTAACTCTCCAGGACTGAACTTGGACAGCCCCGATATATTAAATGGGTCATCACCTGGTATTTTTATGATTTAAATGTAAGAAAAATGGCCAAAAGCGATTTTCTGTTGATGACTTTTTAAAAAAATATTCTACATGGATGATTGAAAGGGGCCCTATGTAATTGTAAATGTTAAAATTACAACTTTTCTACATGCTCCAGCAATGCTGTGATGTGTAGAATTACCCCTGACTTAATTACTGCGACTGCTGCTATGAGCCTGCACAGCCGCTACAATAGAGAACAGTTCGGTCCGAACTGTGTGTTGCGTGTCCCCAACCTGATCTCACAAAAATACGTGAAATATGCACAAAGTTATTTTGACACCCTCCACTTTTTTACGTGTTGGTGGCACGTAAATGATCAAAATGACGTGCTGGCCCCACGAAAATGAGGGAAATGTAAAGTCAATGTGGAACTTTTTCTTGACATCTACACGACTTTTCTGGTTCCACAAAAAGTCTTCATTTTACGTTTCCGATTGCAGAAAAAAATAGTTTTTGATATCTTTATTTAATTTCACTAAATTAACTGTGGTCAGGTTGTTGTCACAAATGGTTCATGTAACTTCTAGAAAAATATGGCGCGGATATTCACACATATCTTGTAAACTCCTGAGCACATCAGGGCTGATGTATTAATTGTGGGGCTCTGTCGTGTTGTCTGCGGGACTTTTCTGGTTCTGAAACAACAAAAAGGGCTGAATATACTGGAAAATAGCCCCTAACCCTATTCTAAATAGCCTATATTTATTGCAATTTCACATTTATTTTTACACAGCTTAATCAAATGGACCAAGTTGGATCAAGTGACACAGAATCTGTTTCGATTACATGATTGAAAAGATCATTTTATTGTTCTGTTATCAATTCACCTCGATAAGAAGAAAGCGGGACATATGAATGGCTGCTGCTGCAACGGAGAGCATTTTCTTCCACTTGTCTGGGTCGAATCGAGGGGCAACAGCTAAAACTTTCCTGATCCGGTGCCGTGTCTTCCTTATGGAATGATTAGCCTTTTAAAATGATTTTTATTATCATTATTATTATAACATTGAAGGAGATGGCCTTTACTGTATGTTTTGACTGTTGTCTGTTGTGATGCAGGTCAGTTTATCGTCCCTCAGACTCCAAGATGAGAGGGCATACTTTAATCCCTGTGCTAGGGCCTCACCTGTATGGTCATAAGGGGGGGCTGTTTGTAAGCTTTTGATAGTGAAATCAGACGCTATAAAATGACCCGTCAGGCTCAAATACAGCTCCATGGTCCAACTGGACCATAAATCAGATGCAGCTGGAAAATTAGCAATTTCACGCAATTCTGCCTCGACCACAGTGCGCTGCTCATTGAACATGTCTGGGAGCGCCAAATTTGTAAACGGGGGGGGGCATGGATTACCGTTTGACGAGTGTTTATCACTTTCCGTATTCCCTCATGTTGTACAGTTTTTATTCGGGTCATATTTTTTGAACGGCTTCATCATGCTGGACTTTGTGGTGACGTTTAATGTGATTAGGGATTTGTGGTGCTGCCTTGTGGCACTGCAACCAGAATAATACATGCTTACAATACAACTAGCATTCGTCTACATCGTCTTGCTTAAATCCAAAATACTTCCACACCATGAAATGCCAAGCGTTTTGGGTCACGAGTGTGATTCGGGTGGGTGGGTGACTCGACACTACCACTTGGGTTTTTAGTCTCCATCCATTAAACCCTCATTACAGCAGAGAGCAGACTTTCCTCCACAAACTCTCGCAGACTCTTTCCAACCGACCTGCAGGCGGACTTCCTCCACTGACGGTTGAGGGAGGAGGCAGCAGCAGTGCTGCGTTTGAGGGCACTCACAAAAATCCGGGAGCAAAAATTGGAGTATTTGTTTGTGATGTAGCTCCTCATAAAATGCTTCAGAATGGCCGCGTGTAGAAATGAGATCACGTGTATGTGAGAATCGAGATCGCGATATTTTAACGACCTATCGTGCAGCCCTACTCCATAGCACAAATCTGGGCCATAACCCCCAATAAAAAAGGTCCTTATGGGGTTCACACATATGTACCATTTAATAAAATAAAAAAAACACTATAAATGCAGTCCAAATACACCATGTCCTGTCCCCACACATAACACATTCTCAAAAATTTGTGTGGCAATTTAAACAACAGCATGCTATCTCAGCATGACCATCCTGACATTATCATGTTAGCATATCATGTTCAAGATGGCAGCATTCCCCTCAAAGCATCCTTATGATTATATAACCTTTAATGCTTTTTTTTGTCTACAGTGCTATAAGCTCTTTTCTTTTTCTTTCTTCTTTGCTTTCTCTCTTTCACCGTCTTGTTGATTGACATTTTAATTGTCAGATTTGATAATCAGTTTAGCAACCTTTCCCTTAAAAGTTGTCTCATGCACATTTGAAGCCATTTCACCTTTATCTTCTCTTGTCCAAGTAATTTAAGCCGAGAAGTGTCTGATGTATTGAGGGAGACTTTTTCTTTTGAATTAGGGTCAGCCATGAGAATGGGCGCAGCTTGAAAACTTGAAAACAATTGACCATGTGCAACCTTTTAATCGTTCCCTTTTGTTCCCAGTGGATTTAACAAAAAGTCTCCCACTCCCAGGCTGCCTATCGAACCACTGATAAACTGTGGCACATGTGACCCCTCACATGTGAATCAATAATGCGCTGTGATATCTTATAATCTCCCCAGTCAATTACATTGCACCTGTCAGGCTAATCTAAGCATGCATTACGGTTTGAGTGGCCCTTAGCAAGTGGTATCACTCTTTGTGGGTTTCTGGCTGCCTGTATAAATTAAGAGAACTGAAAACAAAATAACAAAATAACTTCTAATCAAATTTGAGATACAGCTGAAATAATTCATTCTTCATATGAAAATCAACAGAAGTCTATGTTTGCAGACCCCCAGTCAATTTCAACTTCATCACGAGAGAGTGATGTGTTGGAATGACTTTTCCACAAACTAAGTGGAACAATTGATCACTTGTCAGCTACGTGTCAGAGCCAAGATATGTTAAGACAACAAGGGAGTGCATACCCAGGATGGAGGGCAAGAGAATAACTCCACCATAAATAACCCTCTACATCACAAATCTCTAAGTAAGCTCTCTATGTGTGCTTCTAGACAAACTTCTTAAAAAACTTTTTTACTCAACACTTCTGGTTGAAAGTTTAATGGAGTAGTCCTCTGCAACGTTGTGCAAGACGAAGCCCTCGCTTTAATTTCCATCCACTAAATTAACCATGTAGTTTACTTGTACAATATCTTCTAAAAACACCAAGTTAGCCTGGAAGAATAAGCGAGTTTAACACTGGGAGCTATCACCATGCTGCTCAAGCTACACTGTGAGGCGTTAGCCACAGAGTTTTAAACTTCCACCTGTTGGACTCGGAGTTGGACCAAACATACCTCACAGTGGAGGATCACGGCCAGCATGTCTCTGAGCCAGCGGTAATAGATCTTGAAGATACCTGTGTAATCCTCGGCGAAGTCAATGCTAAGCTCAAGGCCAAAGTGGAGAATCGGAGCAGATGCTAGAACATCCACATCCTGGGCTTACCGGAATTGACTGAAAGCGGTTCTCTCACAAAATCTTTTTGGATCTGCTGTTTGAGTTGTTCGGGAAAGAGATACTACCAACTAGCAAATTCCAAAGCAAGCCCATCAGTGTCTTCGAGGACTACAGCCCTGAAGTTGTCAACCAGCAGGCGGAGGACAGGAACGTCATGGCTGACCTTTTTAACTGAGGACTAAAGCCTGCCCTGATTTACCCATGTCCTACCCTTACCAAGTTTGGACAGTTTTTTTCAACTTTATCCCTCATATTAAAATCTAGACTACAACCGAAACCTTAGACTACTCTGTTTGGTGTCACTGAGGTGGGGATGTCCCTACCTCCAGAAAGATGTTGCACCCTGTCCTTTTCTTCCTTCTTGGCTGGATGTGCCATTTTGCTTAGATGGAGGGGCACTGTCCCACCAACTCACAAACAGTGGTTGGCAGACATTATGTCCTGTTTAAAACTTGAGAAGATCAGATATTTACTCCAGCAGAAGTGCAAGGAGTTTCAGAAGATATGGGGCCTTTTCTTTAATACATTCTATAAGATATGGGAGCAGGGTTACTAGGGCAACTTCAAAATGTCTCAAGTATGAGCTAGTGATAGCCTACGGACTTTTCATGTTGTATCAGCGTGTCTGTATATACTTACGGATTGATGGCAATGACAGAGAATGGAAGAAGTTATTTTGTTGGTTTTTATTTTTGCTGTTGTTTTTTTTTTCTTTATTGTTCTTGTGGTCCCTGCACTTGCGCGCTCCTGTGTGCCTGTATGCACATATGTGTGGGACTTTTTTCACTGTGTGGTGTTGAAGAAAACCAAAATAAAAATATTCTGATTTAAAAACTTTTTTACTCCTAAAAGACAGTCTTGTTTGTTTGTATATCTCTCTGTCTTGGGAATGCAGGATTAAAATATTAGTGCTTCCTATTAAAACTCTTCTCTCTAGTTCAAAACTAAATCAATATGAACTCCATTAAGTAAAAATGTTCAAAGAAACCTGGTCCCATGGGTGGAGTTCCTCACCAGTTTATTTCAGTTTGAGAATGTCTTCCCCTTTGATAGATTCAAATGTTGCCTGTGGACTGCATTTTTGGGGGGGGGGGGGGGGGGGGGGGGGGGGGGGGGGGGGGGGGGGGGGGGGGGGGGGGGGGGGGGGGGGGGGG
>JBBBVU010000010.1:11473277-11488156 GCA_037177055.1 Atherinosoma microstoma
AAAACGAGAAGAAGAATAAGAAACACTTGCATTTCAATAGGCCTTCGCACCGCCTTCGGTGCTCGGGCCTAAAAAAGGGCTGCTTAGATGAAAGGGCCCACTGCTCGGCCACTTTCATTCATACCGCCTGCTGCTGGCGCACATCGCCGCCGAAAATCAGTGCGTTGGTCGTGGCTTTGATCTATCGTGACACTCGCAATAACCAAACCTCCAGGACACATACTTTGCTTCAACGCTTCGCCGTTTTCTCTCAATCACTCGCTAAACACTAAACCCTCAACTTCGTGCTCCACTATAACCTATTTATAGGCTTTTCTGGCACTGCCATCTACCGGATTAGGGGATAATTACACCAAACTACATGATTAATGCTGGATTTTTACAGACAAAAGTCAAAAGACGTCTTTGGCAGCCAGTGAGTTAATATGGGGGAGTCTCCTCGAGAACGCACAAACGGAGGGTTAGTGTGTAGGGGGAGAGTGTACGGGCGGTTTAGGATTGAACCTAAAACCTGCAGGATGGTAGATCTCAAGGACCGGAGTTGGTGACCCCTGGTCTAAAGAGGCCAGGAATCCATCCACTGACCTTCCGTAGACAACTGCACTTCCATCTGAGCTACAGCCACTACAATGGTTACATTTGTTTACAGTCATGTACTTACAGTAAGTGATTTGTAACCTTTAAGGAAAATAAGAGTATTGGCTGATGCACAATGTTTGATAAATCAGATCGGTATGATGAAGCCATTACTGTAATGTATCTCACATGTGAAAAGGGCTAGCCAGTGGTTTCAGTGGGCAGACATTTTCTATGCAACATACAAAAGATTGTAATCAGTCTGCTCATTCATTATGTGGACAAGTGTATTTAGAAAAACAAACAAAAAACCCCCACATATACCAGTTGTTTTAATTGTTTTCTATTTTCTTGTTCACCCAAAGATTTTCAGCCTACAGATCAATAGTTAATTAGCTTCTAGGCTACTGCTTCACTCAATACAGGATTGTATCTCATCATGTATTTATCTTGAGTGCATGTGAAACACACAGGGTTAAACAGAAATATTATAGATGACCAATATTGGAGAGCTTTTGGTAACTTTGTGAACATATAAATTTGCATAACACACAACCAGACATTGTGCTGACATAAAGGTATTCTTTGAGTCTGCAAAATGAAGCACTTGAACATTTTGTGGCCTCAGGTATGTTCGACGAAGTCAGAGTTAGAGAAGGTTATATACAGTCTTTTTCTAGCAGGCATGACTGCATGTGTTTTAGTTCAAGATTCTGATGAAAAAGTTTGTCATCTTCTAAAGTTTGAAAGTCGTGAAGAGATGTCTTAATTAAGATTTTTTTCCTGAATTATTTTATTCAGTTATTGCGGTATAGTGAGGAGGCTCTGGTCTGCAGGTGTATGACAGTTATTAACTGATAGCATGTACTTTCTAAATGTAGTTTAAATTAATATTTTGTTCAGAGCAGAAAAAGCAAACGACTCTGAGCTTGCCAAATACTTCCCGGCTGCCAAAATTAAAAACTTCTTCTCATGAATGAATGAAATGAAATGAAAAATACTTTATTTATCCCTTTTAGAGGGAAATTATTGTAAAAATCTTGATCATCTTGACTAATGCTGGTTTTTGACACTGTTAAAAAGAAGCCAGAGTAATTCATTTTGAACAAAAAAGCTTTTCTCTCTTCATTGATTAGCAGTTTAGTACTTCTCTGTGTTTTAGCTTCAGTGTTGAATTTTATTGTAGCAGCTTAATCGCAGCTCACTCTGAGCTCAGTTATTTTAGCAATGGTTCATGACCATGAACCATAAAACTCTGAAACTGGGGAAAAAAAGCACACAAAATATTAATCTCTGGATATGTATAAATTCTGCTCTTAGGTACACAACATTCAACATTAATGGTTGAAAAAATATGTTGAAAGAATCTGTGTTTTCCAATCAAAAGAATTGTTTGTGCAAGAGTGCTTTGTGGATTTGACATTTATCTGCTCTTTGGATAGGAAAGAAAATTTAAATGTCAAAAAGACTAAGGAATTATTTTAAGTCATTTTAAATGCCTTTATATGTATGACATAGTCTTAGTGAATTCTAAAAAACCAACAGATTACATGGAGTCCAAGGTCCCTTTTCTAGTGGAATTCACCATCGCTATAAGAATTTTCCATCAAGTACTGCTTAGTTTTACAGAATTTGTTTTGTGTTTCATTGTGAAGCATTTTGTAAAAAAACTTTCTTGAATGGTGCTATAGAAATAAATATTTACTTACATACCTACTTACCTACTCCTCCCACAAACAACTCAAAAAATTGTTGATAACTACAAAAAAAAAAATTTGATCCAGAAATACTGTCATCATTTGACCCACAACATCCTTACACAAGTAGCCAACAACATATTAATAAAGACAGTCTTTATGCGTCCATTTGTAGTTCTTTGTAGTTTTTCAGCGTTTTCGCATGGGAAAAGTACTACTGATAGAAACTTCCAAGACATTGGACTCCATGAAGTCTGTTTGATTTCCTGAAGAAGTCTAGTCAGCCCAAATGTGTCTTCTTTATGGAGTATTTTTGACAATCTTAGTGTTTTATTTTCAAGAAAGAAATAGCCTTTAGGTATTCTTTATAGTCTTCTCACTAAATAATTGAATATCCCATAAAAATATAAGACTTCAGAGAAGGGAACATTTAAAATCAATATATACAATACATATTAGATGACTGCATTATAAAGACAGTGACTTTTTATGTTTTTTTTCCCTTAGTAACTTAAATCCACCAAACAATCAAATAATCTGCGTCAAACCTCTTGATCTTTGCTGGAGTGAAAAAAAAGACATATTTTTTCAGGAGCACCTTTCATTATACACAGAATTTTAACTGATTGGAAATGATTAACACGCCCGCTCTAAATTGAAGAGAAGTTCATAGGCCTTTTGTAGTTTCCTTAGATTTTTTGTTTTTGGAAGTAGATCTTGGTGTCTTTCATCATCTGAAATTATAAATACAAGAACTATAAAATTCATCTCCAGATATTATGTTTTCATATAATGTGAATGCCTCCTTTTAACTGCTGTGAAAACAAACCAGATTAACCGGGTTAATGTTCCTAACATCAGTGCACAGAATGAAATCAACAACTAAATGAACATTACTTCATGGAAATGTTATAGGAATAAAAATATAGTTTGCTGTCTAGAGGAAATGATCTTGTATAGACCATTCAAAGTGACGTCACATAGTTTGTTATGCCACCACATTGGGTGGCAAAAAGCTAGCTGGGACCCCGCTCCTGCTATCGAGTGACTGTTAACTGTATCTCATCAAGCATGGCAGTAGCGGACTTCACACTTTCCAAACCAGTTCAGTAATTTCATAACTAAACTCCAAAACTGCCAACTAAAGGGTATATTGCTACCTGATTTAGTTTACCTTGATATTTACAACTACATAGTCAAACAACAGTTGTACTTCATGAGCAGAATAATATAAATATTTCGTGGTAGGATGGATATCAGACCTTCAGCTGTGGAAAGTGCCCAAAACAAAATATTTCCTCCTAATGTCAAAGCTGAGTGAGAAAACAGCAGACGCAGATAACGTTAGTGCACTGTAAAAATTAGGGAAGTCTGCATGTTATATTTAGGAGTTAAGGTTACATTTACTATGACAAAAAACATTGCTATTTTAAGACTGTTCCATTTATTGAGACCATGGAGGGAAATAAAGTCTGCAACATTTCATTAACACTGACGGTCGTATTTACACTGTGAGAAACTTTAGATTTTTAGTTAAATTTCCGCATCAAATTAAACATGATTTACATATAAACTTATCAATTGACTGTCCTTCTGATTACACATAAACAACATATTTGCTTCCACTTCTTGTTGGATAAACAGGACTGTTTGTTCAAGAATTAAACAAATGGACAAGACCGTTTTTTTTTTTTAACTTTAATATAATTTGTAATCTCTTTCATATTATTTTTTGATTTCCGTCGTCTTTGAAACATTTCCAGGTCATCATTTAGCCTTCTTCACGAAGATGGACGGACATAGGCTGGGGACAGCGGGTTGCCCCACTTTTACCAAAGGAAAGACAAAATTTGCCTCAATTAGATGTTCGTTAACATAAGACTAACCTGAAGTGACTGGTCCCGGAGCACTATAACGTTAAACCACTGCAGTTAGCTGCAATTTAATCATTATCCGACGTGCAAGTTACATGATCAGTGATGAAAGCTGAGAATGGTATATAGAGTGTGGACAAAACAAACTAAACAAAAACACATCACAGAAAGTAGAAGGCTACAAGTCCACTAACAGCCTACTACTTTCTCTGCAAGATCATTACCATAGTGCTCACAGCAGCTGGAACATGTTAATGTATTTTAGTATCCCTTACTCAGTGCTCTGGAAACTGAGTCTTTAGCAGTGTCCTTGCCTCAATAAAGTCTTTATTTTTAGGATTTATACACAAAGTATGCCTAAAAATTCTAAGCATGTGCCAGCAGTTTTTAAAAGATTTTTTTTTTTTTTTGGACATGCATCAGCTTTACTTGTTTTACATGTTGGAGTCACACAGCAACTGTCTGCTACCACAGATCCCTTTCCCGGGCTTCCTGTTGCCTTTGTGTCTGACGCAGGACAGTGCGAGCAGGTAGATCAGCAGCAGAATGAATGGGTGGCAGAGGCAGCGGCGAGGTGGACCAGAGAGATTAACTGGGAAATTGACACTGACAAATCTCATACATTAAGGCTTCCTGGGAGGCAGCTATCAGTAGAATAGGCAGCAGGTACCGCAGCCGTAAATGGCGCTGGTTTTTAAAAAAAAATACTCTGCGAGCAGCACATTGGAAAGCTGAACCACCCTGTCATGGAAAGCACAGACGATAAGAAAGCCAGGTGTGCTCAGAGACGTTTCATTTGACTAATGTGTTTACAGCTAGAATAATGAATAGAGTGAAGAAGATGAGGGTAATTAATTTGAGCTGTACAACCCAAATAACAAAGCAAATACGGGCAAAACTGTTTCATTTCCCTTTGGAACTCAAGCTTTCTTCCCCTCATTCGCCTGCTTTAATGAGATAAAGCGAGGCTCCTTTGATAAGGAGACCTAGTTACTGTTGTTAGTAGCCTTTTGATCTGTTCTGAGGGTGTGTGCTTACATTTTCTTTGTGAAATGAAAGACACAAACAGCATTTAAATACATTTTCCCAGTGTCCACAGAGCCTCTAAATGTTAACTGTTAAAATAAAGGAAGAAAAATGTAGTTTTTATACAATAAAACATGTAATCTACCACAATCTCATCTTAATTAGATGCTATTAAGACACAAATAATCATATTAACACCTTTTTTTGTCTGTGTTGCTGTTTAGTAAAGAGTCATCAGTGGACACAAACATCTCTTTGGTCCCTGCAGCAGCAGGACTCGATGTTGACTTAGTGTTATTCCCACCAACTTAACCCTGCTCAAGAGGTTCATGCCGTGTTCCCTCTATCTTTATTTATTTTCAGACAGTGAAGTTGTTTCCCTGAAAAAGTGCCGGTGCCCTTGCTGGTTGCCTAGCAACAAAGTGACTCCATGGGACCTAACACCACATGGAATCTTTTCACCTTCCTCGAAACCATCCTCTTCAGATGGAGGAGGGAAGTTAATGTCATCATTCATTAATAACAGGTGCCATTTATGCTTTTGAAAACATCCAAATGAATTAAGGATACCAGACTAGGTGTGGATGTTTGAGCTGTTCCTTAAATCATTTGCAAAATCAGAAGAAATCCAGAGGGAAAAAAACAAAAACAACAAACTCCCTGCTCTATGATGAATATGCATAAGTTTAGTTTGATGGCAGCAAATTCTGTTGGACAGAGCGACGCTGAACAGCAGCATCTTGGTTGCAGCAGCATTTCGAAGCCCATTTTTCACTCAGAGGGGTGAATTCATCACATTTCTTACTGTTAGCTGTTAAATATTCATGGCAGTGTTGTGTTGTTAAAATAAGACTCATTAGCACTTCCAGCCTCTTTTCAAGTTCCGCCTTTCTCTTGTCACTCTCAAAAGAGCAACACAAACATGTTATTCATCTCTCTCAACTCTGCGCTCAAAGTGGGTTAAAACACACCATTAAACTATGTCTCTATTTCGAAATTAGACCAACTCCAATAGTATTCTATCCTAATAACTGTTCATAGACTCATAAGGATATTGACCAAATTATTTTAGAACATTTAGGGGATGTTTCATGCAGGATGAGCTGTATCTTGCTGAAGATGAAAGTGGTTGATGGATAAGCGAATGGACATGAAATTCATCACACCAGTCAAGGATATAAACCAGTGGCCCTCAAATGGCAGCTTGCGAGCCTCAAATTTGTGGCCCCCAAACTTTCACTATAGCTAAGTCTACCAATCTCTGTCCCACAAACAGCTGAGAGATCAGAGCCCTGTCGCTGCTCTAAGTCCCGCCTCATAACGTATTTCAACGTTGATTGGTTTTTCTGTTTTGTTTCTTGCTAATGTGATTGGCTGTCCCCGCTGTATTCATTTTGTTTAAACTATCGCGGTGCTAGGTCGAGGCAGAGTTCATAATGTCCGAAGCAAAGCAAAGAAAGGAGGACACCAGGAAGTATTTTGGAGGGAGTTAATGTAAAAGTTTGAATAACAAAGAAATTATTATTGTCAGATGCTATTGAGTCATTGATAATGATAAGTCACTAATTTGATAACCTTGTTTCCTCAGCAAGAATCAATGTGATATTTTGTCTGGTGACAGAATTAAAGTTGCAGTTTAGAAAAAGAAGGAAGAAAGTCAGGTGGATAGACAGGGCCACAGCAGGTGAGCTTTAGCACTCAGAGATGTCTGTGGCTACATAGTTCATTAAAATGTTGTCAGAGTCATAATGTTTGATACCAAAGTGTTTACCTGACCTTCACATAATGTTGTTCAGACTTGAAAAGATTTTTTTTGGTACAGATCCCTGAAGAAAGGATAATTTTAAAATGTTTTCAATTAAAATGAGAATAATAATGATATAAAAATGAACATATTTTCTGCTATATAGCAAATCAAATGCAATTGTAATTAGTCAAACTGATCAAATTTAATTATTTTTTTATTATAATCATAAGGATAATTATGTACTATATAAAATTGTTTATCATTGTGTTTTAAATTAAAACTTTTAATTTGGCACATTTTGTCCCATGTTGTATCAGTATGTCATTTTGGTCAGGTGACAGAAAGGTGCTGACAGGTAGTAATGAGAGGAGCAGAGGGAGATGGAGAGACAGGGTCACAGGTGAGGTCTCAAACTTTTGCTTGTTCAGATTTTCTGTCCACTTAGAATGCTTGATATCAAATTAACGTTTACCAAAAGTGCAAAAAAAACAAAACATCTTACAGGGACGTTTGAGAACAACTTTTACATCCTTACCAATGTCAGAATAAAACCTAGTTCCTTGTCCTGAGATCTTTGGTATCTTTGTTAAACAAAAGGTCCTGTGGAGGGTTTGATTCTTTATGTTAAATTGAGAGAGACTTATTTTATTTTAGCACCTTTTTGTTTTTTTATTACCTTTTATAATAATATTTTATAATAACAGAAATACATTTTTTTGTCTTTTTTTGAGATTTTTTTATATCTATATTAAAAAAGAAAAATGTTACTTAACATCCTACAAAATATTTGCCTTGTATTCATTGCAGGGCTCTTGCTTTGTTTTATTTGAGTGTTAACTAATTTATTTCTAAATGAAACATGCATTGTATTTTTTGTTTTGTTTTGGATTTAACTATTATGATGCGTCGTGGCTTGTAGGATTACAAAGGGACTTTTGACTTATTGAAAATATTAGTTGTGGCCCTTGAAGATTTGTATTGGCGTAGCTCTGATATAAACTTTTTGAACAATAGTACATTCTTTGGCTGTTTGGATTGTAAATGGTGTTGGTTCTCTTGATCCACCACTTGCTCTTTTTTTTGTCATAGCCAGCACCCCGCAATAACACATCTACAAGTGACATCTGACTCCAGTGTCCTCTTTTCAGTTTTACCTGACGATGTTGGGGGTCCTGATCTTAGTTTCATACATTTTTGGTACTCCAAGGCATGTTTGCAGCCAAGTTGGTGCAACAAATTGCTCATATTGCCACCTTATTACTTTGGACAGTTTGAGGTTGCTCATTTAATGGGACTGAAGTTGTGTTTTGCATAGTGGCGGTGCAATTTAAAAGAAAAACTAGTAATGTGCAAGTTTGTAGATATTTATCTTTATTACTATTATAGGCACTCTAAGACACACTTGTTGTTTGTAAGTTTCAGCGCTATGAAGGAATGCCTCTCCTTCAGGCTTGGTCCACCCACAGGCGACCTATTAACGTCCACTTAATCAGCACTTTCATTTTTCATGAACCGGTTCATCAAAGTTTAATGCAGTCCCACTTCTGCACGTTTGTGTTTTTAGTGCAAAGTCATGTCTGAATTGATAGCTTTACCCATATGTCTCTTGCTTGAATCTCAAAGTGGAAATTATAGATCTATTGCTATGAAACCCAGTTATTTGTGACCTTCACACATACATGCTCCAAAAGACCTGGAATGGATTGTGGCTTGTGGAAAGACATCATTAGTGAAGCAAAATGATTTCAGAGAGCCAAAAAGCTGCTGAAAGTAACCAATGGGCCAAATGCCAGGCCTCTCTTTCTCTCTCTCTCTCTCTCTCTCTCTCTCTCTCTCTCTCTCTCTCTCTCTCTCTCTGCCTGCCTCTGCGGACATGGCATTCAGACTGCAGTGCCACACTAGAGTATGTCTCGGGTAATGTTCTGCCCCCAGCTTGCTGGAATCACACTGAGCCTGAGTCGCCCGATTAGCCTGTGCCCAGACCTGATATGTAGGAACCAGGGCCAGGCACCAAAAGATAAATGGAAAGAAGGGGGGAAAAGGCTGGAAAAGACAAGAAAAGGAAGAATACAGAATGCCAGTGTCCATAGTGTGGGGGAAAAGCTGCTAGCATTGGAGAGGTTGAAGGCATTGAAACAGAATGCATTTGAATGTGAATTATTGGAACCCAAATGTTTTTCCCGTGTCCTACAACTCTATAGTTTCTCCCAGAAAATCCCAACCCTTTAGAGAGCTCCAATATGCATTAAAATTACTTCAAAATGGGTAGGTGAATGTGGCAATAATTAAAAAAAAAAAAAGGTAGTGGGGATGCCCAAAGCGTTTAGCAATTTCACTGAATATACTAATTGGCGATTTCATTTCAACACCATATCAATGTGTCACATTTTCAATATATTTTCTCAGCAAAAGAAATAATATAAAGATACACATTTAGTGTTTGAGCTTCTTATCTAAGATTAAGCTTCCTATTTATTTTATTTTCAAGTTTAAGCAACATTCCACATGTTTATTTGACTGAAACTTTATCCTGCTAAATAAGTTCTGAGTAAAATGTTTAAACAGATTGAATTAACATTAGAAATTACTGTAGTTTTGAAAACTGCAGTTTACCCATTTTTCTTGATGTTTGATGTCATTTCATTGCAAGTTTGGGGCATTCTTGGTTTCTTGTTTTGCCGAATGTGCCTGATCTTTCAGTGGGTGACTGCTTTGGATTGAAGGCAGCCCAGTTTAGCACCAAGACTGAATTTTACCAAAGAGCTAGGCAAATTTAAAATGCACATAATGTGTTTATACATTGACCTTTAAAAAAAAGTATTATACTATTGATACTGTATGTAATTAAACACACATGTTAATACAGAATAAGGAATACTGATGTTATTGAACCATTTCTGAAATTGTTCATCTTTAGATTTACCAAATTTGTTGCAATAAAAAAAGCACAGCAGAGGCTAAATTGAATTACTCTTTGGTGAATAATTGTGTCATGCTTGGAAGCCTTCAAAGAAATGGCCATGGGCTGATAGTTTTTTTTTTCTTTTTTCCTTTTTTAAACAACCTCAGCTAGACCATACACACAAGGCTCCAAGGTAAAATAGATGAAACTCAATTCACAAAGGATCATATATTGTTTCTGCAGTCGCTTATGTGTTTTGGGAATCTCATGCAATTGACCTGTTCTGCCTTTTATATGTACAAGGATGGCTGACTAATTAATCTGGTAGTCTCAAAAGGGGTTTACAGACCTTGTAATAATTAAGTACTGTGGTAAATATGTAGATTTTGTATAACATAAGGCTGAAAATGTCAGTAAATTTAGCTTACCACACTTTTCTACTAAATTGCTCATCAGCTTTTATGAATGTTGGCTTCCATGGTGATGTGACCCTCCAAACACCTCGATCTTAACTTAATTCCTTGCCATATTTTTCACTGTCACTCTGAAGCTTGTGTTATCACCACAACATCTCTGGACGCTTGAACCAATAATATCATTTATGGGCTGTATACACTATCAGGCAGACGGGGAAAACAAAAAGAGTTACCACTGGGAACCGAAGGGAGATGCAGTGAAATGATCTGGCCTCCTCTAAAACAAAATGGCTTTCAATCACTGAAGACAGTTCGGCCCAAAGGAACACGAACAAACGGATGATGTTATTGAAAGAAATAAGGTGACATTCATTGGGCTTCACAAACAAGGTTTAACACAGCTCCCACAAAACCCTCCTACTGCTGCTGTCACCCGTTAATTATCAATGTGCGCTCATAACATGGTTGATTACTGCCTTAAATTGTCTCTGCTGCCATGGATCCACCGTGCTTTTCACAGAGGATTTTTTTTTAATGCATTGAAAAGTGTGACAATCAAGATGATTGATGGTGTTTGTTTTCCTCGAGTCCATATATCTGCTCTCGGCATGGGTGGGGTCTGTAGAAAGGATTTAATTTTGCCACCATTTTGTGCAATGACCATGAACATTTGATTTTATTACCCTTACATTTACCTTTGCATTTACCACATTAGTACCAGATTTTTCTATTGTCCTAGTCTTTTATTCGGGAATTCTCTTACCTGACCTAGATTGATGATCTTGTTTGGTGAGCAGGACTTCTGCACTTGCACACCTTTTCCAGCCACTGGCCTCCCTCTGCGTGCTTCCTCACGCCTCATTGCCCTCTGCTGGTCCATGGCATGGTGACTGGAGCGCTACTTCTCATCCCCCCATATCCACCTGTGTGGGTGATTGAAACAAGAGTGAGCTGTTGTCAGAGCCTCGGCCACCATGTAATCGAATTCCTCCTTGTTTCACAGAGTGCAACAAAGCATAGCACTGGGGAGAGGGTAAATATACTCACTTGGATACAAATCCAGGCCATGACTGCCGCACAGTAAACAGCAATACACAAGTTATCACCTGGTATCGTTTATACACACAGTCTTACCAATAAAGTGAAATGCGGGCGCTGTTGTATGTAATTATTTTGATGTAACGGAAAGGCCTATAGCTTTGGACATTATATTTTAAAAAAAATGTATCTAGAAAAATATGGATAGATGTCCATGATGATGTTTAACCTTAGTAGTCTGGAAGGGATGAGTTCTCCAAACCTTCTAAAGATGATACCCCTTAAAACATGAGTGACATGCTTGATCCCCATTGGTTAGCAGGTGGAAAATATATTTAGGGGTTCATCTTATTACAATCAAAACAATTCAGTTGGCAGTCATAGCTTTTTCTGATGCATAACCTATATAACTTTTTTCTTCCTAACAAAGAAATTCACGTTGTGTAAGAACTTTTTTGACATGGTGCTATGTAACTTTTGCCACCTTCTTCAGTGAGCATTTAAATAAGGTAAAGCTATGTATTATGAGTCAAATTATTGTTTGTTTTCCAGAACCAAAACCCTTGAACTTCAAATAATGGCTTTGTGCCAAATCAATCAAACTGTTTTGCCTAGCTTAACTTTATGGTCAGGTGGAATGTTTGCGATTAAACCATCTGAGGGCAATTTAACAGAAAAACCAAGAAAAATATCCAAGTTTTTGCACATGATTCTTCGGAGACAATCAATGTTGTTTCTTGTCAATGACAAAATCGAAATGGTCATTCTAGCTGGATTATAGTTGTCTGTCAGTTGAAAGATTAATTGGTTTGATCCCCAACCTCTCCATGTGCCAGTGTTCTTGGGGAAGAAACTAAACCCACATTGCCTCTGATATGTTTAGCATAAGTAATTGCAGTAAAAAGAAGACTAAGCATATATACAGGCATATACATTAAAAGTAAGAAGTGCTATGAATATTTGAGTAAACTGGTGAATAAAAAACTTTGTAAAGCATTTCAGCACCTAGACAAAGTTAACAGTAGCTATAAGTGTAGACTATTTAGTCTCCTAGTTAGACAAAACTTTAAGTGATGGTAGTAAAGCATCAAAGCAGAATACCTTATCTTCTTTTAAAACCATGTTACTGACCATATAAAAGTACCATGAGGTTGTTCACAAGATGGGAAACTTTTCAGAACATTTTTTAAATCATAAGAGTCCAAAAACTGAAGATCGTGTCATTAGCTCCATTACGAAGTACTTTGCTCTTTGTTCAAGCAACTATAATGAATGTTGCTATATAGTTGATATATTACATTAAACTGTGGTTGTTTGCGCTTCCATTGTGGGCTAAAGCACACAGAAGATTGGCTAAATGGATTGAAGTTATTAGAAGAAATATAGCCAATGTGGCGCGCTCCATCTGGGTTGACTTGAGGTATTTGTCTTATATTTGTGCTTCTGTCAAACTGTTAAAAATTCGTTTATTTTGCAGATTGAGTGGCATTGATGAAATTTATGTTATAAAAAGAACAAATATTCCTGCATAATTGAAACGACAACCTTAAAGGATATTTGATACAAATCACAGAAACAACTGACATTATCAATCCAGTAGAATTTTATTTAAACAACTGATTTAAATAAACCTGAAGCTGAAAATCAGATGTAAGCGGGGTATTTTGGACTTTTGCTTCAAGTATGAAAGAAAAATAAACTAACTTCAACTTCAAAAAGACCCTTTTCTGCGCATTTTTTTAAATTTAAGTCTGGTGTGTGTTCTTTGCATATTTTGAAGTTAGATAAAGTTGAGCTCCAGCCTTTGGAGGATATGTGTGATAGTGTTGCTGCTTTAAGACATTGCAGACCTCACTCCACTGAGGCGGGCTCCAGGTGGTGGCCTGCTTGCTCTCAGATAATCTAAGGAGATGGATTCTCAGTACATGGTTCACTCCAGCTACTGTGCTTTAATGGGGTTGACTCCCTAGGACATTGTTCTAGCTCTAGCAGAAAACCTCTCAGCCAGACTGATTTTCTCTTCAACCACCCTTACATAGTTTACTTGACATAACATTTTCAATTCTGCACTAATTGCTAGAAAAGAACATGGATAACAGACCTCATTTTATCCTTTGGGGACCTTGCCATAACTGCATAAGAAGTCAGAATCTTCTCAAAGTTAAAGGGAATCTTTTGTTGAAAGCATATATTTGTGTGTTTGGAGTGACTACTAACTAAAAAACGTTGATATGAGACAACCCTGCCACCTTGTTTTGGACTGCCTCGGTCGGAAAGTTCTTCATTCATTGAGCCGTTCATATTTTAAGGGTATTTCTATGTCTCATTGGAAGCTTAAAGTTGAATTATCCAGTTTCCAAATCTTTCTCTCTCAACCGATGACTTCCAATCATGCTGCATTCTCTACCTTGAAAGTAGGAAGTTGGAACTCTTTTCTATTTTTGCTTTAATATGAACTGCAAATTCTAATTTCTGAAAGATGCGATTTCATAATGCTCAACTGGTACTTTGTTTAAAGTTTCATAACATTACTAACCCTGCGTTCACACCGGGCGCGAGTAAAATTATTTGCACGTTTAAATTACATGTTAAGTCAATGTACAGACGCGAATTGACGCCCGTTTGCTTGGGGCGGCGCGTTTGTCGCGAATTTGCGGCGCAAAAAACCCCAAACAAGCGTTTTATTTGCGCGAATGGAGCGTCCTTTTCTTGTTTTTACCTTTTTTCCACATTCAGAATCAGAAATTATACTGATTTCACCTCCGTTATTGAATGCAACATTAATATCACACAGTTGGAATCGGCCATTACAAAAAGAAAAGAAAAAACACCTCAGGAACATTGCAAATATAGTCAATACTAATAAATAGGGCTCGGACAATATGCTTTAAGCCTTATGCCCTCCTTGTGACATCTTTAGCCATGCCGTGGCCAAAAGTGTCCCTGCACTAAAACTGCTATAAAATCATCATATATTAATATTCTTTTCTGATTTTTTTTTCATAAATCACTTAAACAACTTCCGTCCTGCTCAAAAAATATCAAACTTTCAAACATTTTCAGGATTTTAACCCTGTAAATGCAAGTTTGATTATTTGAGGTTCTGCTTCATTCATAGCAAAATAACACAAAAACTTGGTACTCGTGGCCAAAAGTGTCCCATTGACTTCCATTAAAACTAAAGTTTTTAATCTACCAATTATTATAGTTTAAAACATTTTTTTTTTTATGTCAACATTTCATTTAGAAGACAAATAGTTTAATCTGACATTTTTACAGGATTCCACCAGATTCAGCTGTTTTACTATTGTGGACAGATGCAGGAAAGTCTGCTATTTTCAACAGTTATATTATGGAGCTGTGTTACTACCAGGGAAAACCAAGAGTGATGTATTTGTGTCTGTGTGAGTGTTCTGAATGTGTGTGAGTACGTGTGTGTGTGTGTGCAAGTGTGTGGGTGTTAGAAAAAGAGAGAGCCTGAATTTGTAAGCACGCATTGATTATTTCAGGGCTAAAAAGGGCATAATTTGAAGGATGTGTAACTGACTTTGAAGAGGTGAATGAGTGAAAACAAAACATTCTTCCTTTGCTGTTTTCAAAAAC
>JBBBVU010000010.1:11488256-11505483 GCA_037177055.1 Atherinosoma microstoma
GTTATGTCTATGTTGTTGTCTGTTCTTGGATGGGTTGTACTGGAAATGTTGAATTTCCCCTCGGGGATCAATAAAGTGTCTGTCTGTCTGTCTGTCTGTCTGTCTGTCTAACATATTTTTCCTTCAAATTAGTATTATAAGCGCCATGGAGACTGGGTATCATCAGGTTTATTGCATACTGAAAAGTTAGATGACACATACACTTCAGTTTTGTTGATGGAAAGAAACTATTACATTACATTACACAGTCATTTAGCGGACGCTTTTATCCAAAGCAACTTACAATTGAATTTGCAAGTGATGCCAACACTGGAGGCAAGGAGGGTAAGGTGTCTTACCCAAGGACACAACGACAGTTGACTGTCGCTCTGGGGAGCGGGATTCAAAACGCCAACCTTCGGATTATTGGACGATCTGCCCTACCATCTGAGCCACTGCCCCCCTACAGACCATTCAAATGTTCCAACAAGACTGCATACATACATCTATCATAACTGATGGTGGTAGTACAAACGGATTAAAAAAGTCATTACACTATGTTTTAAAATCAAGGCATGAGTTGAAAAATCTGCCTCAAGTACAAAGCAGTTAGGTAGAGAGAAATTGTGACTTAATGCGCATGAAGTAGAAATCATTCTGACTTGGCATTTCTTTTCATCTTAGTACACAGTAGGCTGACTCACCGACTAAGCAGACTGAGTAAACACCCTATGACCCAACACCTCCCAAGGCCACAGTCTCAGATACTGTGTGATTAATTAATTGCACATTTTGTGATACAGTACTGTGCAAAAAAGAAAAAAAGAAAAATCACCATTCATTTCTAATGTACCACAAAAACAGTCTACAATTTTAACAGTCTTAAAAGTCAATATTTGGGATGATTCACAGTCAGAACCCTGTTGAACAACCTTTCTTGTAATTCCTATAAGTAATCTTCAGGAATAGTTCCAGACTTCTTAGAGGACTTTCCAAAGCTCTTCTTTGGATATTGGCTGCCTTTTGTTTGTTCTGTGTCAAAAGCAGGGCTTAATTTGAGCCGGATCCAGTCGGAAACGTCCCAGCAACCTATTTTATTGGATCCTCCACCCCTTGTGTTACAATGAGAAAAATTCCCTAAATAAAAATATCTATGTTTGTTCCATGTTTAGAATTGTTTTCTGTTTTGTTACTGTTTATTCCCTATTAAGGTTAAACAAAAAATCTTATGCACAAAGCTATTATGTTCAGTTGCTCAGTATACCATGGAGTTTCATTTCTGCTTGTCTACATAATTTTAAATCGTACTTCCCAAAAGTTGCCTTGTCGCAACCTTCGCTATTTTGTTTGTACATTGCATAGTATCATGGTGGAGTGTTTGTGTAATCCAGCTGATTTTTGGTTAGCTTATTTTAATAGTCCGATGGATACTTAGGTTATTGTCGTTTGTGATGCAATGTTGCGGTGGCCTAGTTTTTATTCCATTTTTTTGTGTGTACATTTCATATCCGGTTCTATGTAAACACTGATGTGGCACGTTTTCTTATTCTTATTTGTCGGGCCAATCTACTGAAATTATAATAAATTGCCTATTGCCCTGTTACTTACACAGTGATGTTTGGATTATCAGAGGTTTATTACCTTGGACCCAGAGTCCTGCAACGGGTCTGGTACGTGCGGGTGCTATTTTGCGGGTAAAAATTACATCGAGAGAAGCAAACAGAAAATTACAGAGAACAGCTGATACCAGGAACAGTATATAACTTTTTGTTTATACACAGCAATATCTAAATCAAATAAAGCCCACAAATGGCAAAATAAGGGATTATAGTGGTTCAGTAGCGAGTTTAAAAGAACTTTGTGCAAGTTCTGCAACAATAAAACAAAAACAAAAAAACATTAAAATAATCCGTTTACTGTGTTGTTGTTGTACTCGTTCCTTTGTTTTCATTGCAAATGAAAACGGAGATATAACTATATTGCATTAAATATAGTAGCTTATGAATAAAGAATATAGTGTATCCTGATTAAGGAGGAAAGGGGGTGTACACAAATTCATTTAATGCATTAAGGAGCGGGACCTGATTTGACATTAGATAAACACGTGTACCAGTTAGGGTTTGGTAATCATCCTAACTTGTTCAGGCGGGTGCAGCTTTGTTAAATTGGACCCGTATAGAAGTCTCCCTTGGCCATATGTGTGTGTGTGTGTGTGTGTGTGTGTTCCGTCACTTAGACCCCTCTTTTGAGTCGCCGGAACCCGGGACCTCCCACTTTACAAATTAAGCACTGGTCAAAACCATCCCATTGCTAGAGGTCTGGGCTCTGGGGAGGATTCATCACTACATCAAAAATGTTGTCACTGATTTTCAGTCCACTTTTTGTGTCATTTTTGCATACCTCAGCTTTTCCTCCCTGTTTCTCTTCCTGAAGAATGGTTTCTTGACAACCCCCCTTCCATGGAGACCACGTCTGATGAGGCTTCAGAGAAGAGTAGATGTAACAATCTCTCAGGTCCAGTGTCAGGTCTTTACTGGATATTTTTCCATCCACTATAGATCATTCTCAGGTTTGCCATTTCTTCTTTTGTCCTCCACTTGTCCAGTTTCCTCAACATTTTGAAGGACACACAATGCATCATGTGGAGATATGCCAAAATTTCCTCTCATAGCTCTTTGGGAATCACCATGTAGCTGCAACAATACGACTTTACGGCTTTTTTGTGTGTGTTTTTTAATCAGATGCAACCAAAGGATAACATCTTTGCTATAGGCTGTCTGTAAGAAAGTACCCAAAGGTACAATCAAAAATGTGCTTCTTACAAAGTTTCTATTATTTGCCAATACAAAACAGGTTCATCCCTTGAGTTAGGTGCCTTTTTTGTGCTTTAATAAATCATAGATCAGTTTTAAAAGCCTTAAGAAAGTAAGTGCAGCACTCCTTTGAAAATGATTTGGTGCAAGAGCTGAACAGAAAATTTATAAAAGAAAAGTAAATCTCTAAAGATAAACTGAAAACATTGAAAGAACTTTCAGAGTTTTAGAAGTAGGATGTTTGGAGAAGTATCAAGAAGATTACAAGGATGTCTTGCTCCTTGGAAACCAAATATAAAGAAAGGAGGGGTGGCCAAGATATGTGCACAGTCCTGTACATGACTAAAATTCTAAATAATCTGAAATACTGATTTCCCTGAGGAATTCCTGAATTCTTATTATTTCATATCACATTAAGCTATTGTCAGATGTTTGTGAAAATTCTTTATTTTGTGATGCTCCCTTTCTGAAAAATTTTTTCGTTATTTTTCATCTTTAAACTTCATAGGACACTTTATTTCCCTGGACTGTTTCCAGATCAGATTAACAGTCCAAAATCTGTCAGGGTGATTATGTTGTTGCCTTTGTCTGGTGGGGAATTCTCTACTGGGTTTCTCAACTTTGTCAATATCCCTGTTATTCAAACACACCACTGAACTGCAGGCGCACTGCCCCTCTCCCAGCAGTCTCCCACCATGGGAAACTCTGTACCTGCTGCTTGGTGACAGATTTCAACTGTTACCTGCCATGTTGTGGTTTCATGTCACCTCTGAGGTGACAGGTGGCTCATCAGGCCTCAGATAAAGCTCTTACAGAGTCCACTCGCTTGCTCTAATTTATCTTTGGGATTTCTTGTGCTGCATATATTTTGTTCTTTGAGCAGCCAAGCATTAAATTGCTTTCCATCGGGAGTAGTTCGTATGCTGGGATCACCAAAGCTGTGGCTGGTTTCCAATGAGATGGTTTGGCAGCAAAGCCAACACTGTAATTAGGGTCGCCCAGCTCTGGAACTGCTTGAGGGCCAAAGGGTCGTCATGGTTGCAAAGCATGTTTTGAAAGTCACCACTTAGCTGGAGGATGATAACACATGGTGGTAATGCGCTGTTTAGATCATAAATTGACAAAGGTACCATATAATGAAAATGCTTATTTCATACATTTTTAATGAGGTGTATCAAAAAAAGAAAAAATATATAATTATATAATAATTATAGAAAAATAAATGGAGTACAAATAAGACCTTGAATAGTGAAATAACCATGTAAAGTGAGTTGCAAGCTTTGACTCAGCTTTATTTAATAGGACATTATAGTCCATCTCATCTTGACAGAAGCTGACAGAAGCAGCTTGTGCTCTTTGAGCCACAGCCCTGTCGAGTTGCCTCCCCAGATGTAGCCTGTGGGGTTTTCATGCATAATCGGCCCACCATGAGCCCAACTGTCCGAAGCTGTCCAACATTTCCAGTGTTGGTGGGGGGTGGACAGCTGTTCAGAAGAATGTCTAATGTTTTGGGCCTTAGTTTCTGATTAGTGGCATTAGCACCCTTATGCTTTCTGCAAATGTAACAAATCAGCTCCAAGTTATTGTATTTTGCTTTTTCATTTGGCTTAAACTGATCCACAGTGGTGCAGTGGCATCAGGCTTTGTGATCAACTCCATGATGTTAATAACTGTAGATGCTCATTGAAATGCAAGGAAGCGCAGGGGGGTGGTAAACGACATGGAAATAATGATGGCAATATGACATATCTGTTAGTCACATCCAGCTGATTTCATACAGGTGAATGGAAACAAATCTTCAGATTATGCAAAGTGTAGTTATCAATTTCAGCATGAATAGTTGCAATCAGGTAGTTATATTTTAAGTATGATGGGCATGGCTGTGATATGTAATTTCTCTGTGGAAAAATGTGAGTTTGCTTAACTTTCCAAGAAGACATAAGATATTGCATATTTTAGTTTGACTTTGAAAAAGCCTACATTTGATCACAAAGCTAATTTTAATTTCATATGGTATACTGTGGAGAACACATGGTTCTGAGTTCAGTTAAAAACCTGCTGCCGGGCATCTGTCATAGACAGAATGTGGCTCAGTGCAATCCCTATGCATTTTATGCTGAGGCATACACATTTCCTTGTCTATTACATTAGGTATTTTACTTGTATTTAGAAGAATAAGTTTGGTGCAAAATAATTGCTCTTGTAGGTTTGGCAAATTACATTTTATATTGAAGGTCCTCACTGCAAAGGAGCTGGGCAAACCAAAATCTAAGAGATTTAGCCCAGCCTTTATTTTCATCAATGCCTTTTATTAGCATAAGGAAATATGTTGAGCATGCATAGGAGCATATTTTTACTTGCATACTTGCTGTCATTAGATTTGATGTTTTAACAAATTCAGTGGTCAAGTTTCAATTTACATTATATGTCCTATAAAAGTTAGGATTTCAACAATATTCTGAAAGACTTGAAACTTAAAAAAAAGATGCAGCTTCATCCTCTTTTCAAAAGTGGTAAACTAAAAATTGCTTCCAGACTCCAACATCTTTTAAATGAGAATTACTGTATGATGCCCTTTTTATGCAAATACACATGATTTCATGAGGTTTTAATGTGTAACTTCACCCCCTGCTTTTTGAATAATTCTACCCATTGAAAAAAAAAAGAAAAACGCAAGATGCTGAGAGGAGTTGGGATTGATGGGGATGTGGGCTTTAGCAGGGGGCAGGCTGTATGGGTCGCAAATACATGAGGTAGGATTTATTCAGTGACATGTTCAGCAGGCATTTGGCAGATGGAGAGGGATTCATCTGTCACCTTCCATTTACTTCTCAAATTTACTTGAACAGCAACATGTTGCTGACAACTGGACAAGTTTGACACTCAGTGTCTTTTTTCAAAGGGTAACTTGAGAGGTCAGTTTGACTGACAGCCTCCAAAGAGCTAGAAATGACCATATCATACATATTGCCCTCTAGGCCTAAACGATATGGGAAAAAAATCTAATTACGATTTTTCTGACCAATATTGCGATTGTGATTTGGTTTGCGATTTAATCTTTTGTATTTCAGCTTCTGTTCAGTGGTCATGCCGAAATATATTTTCTATATGAGATGGAGGATTATCACAGGACATCAAAATATGAACTGCTCTTTATTCTAAGGACGTAAAGTTGAGATATGAACGGCTTCACTTACAAATTAGATGATGCAACCTGTGGCCAAAACACTGAAGTTTCCTCTAGAACAGGTTTCCACTTGGTTCTTGTAGTAAAACAGTCTGATGATACAAAGTATTTAGCTCATTTACACCACAGCTCCTCATTTCTCTCTACATGATTTCTGTACTGCACACATGCAGAGTTTCACCTTGCACCCAGGTGTGCACACTCCAACCGGCAAAGAACTCATATCGGACAATTTGTGGCTTCACCACCTGAGAATCAGACAGAATTCCTGGTTTTTTAAACTCTCCTGCAGGGCGGTGAAGATGATGAGAACTTCCTGTCCATCATTGAGACGCAGCTGAACAGGGTGAATCTACCGTCATTGTTGTCGAGAATATATGTTGGAGTGTTTATCTTGTTTATAGACCAGCTTTGGTGGAGCTTGGAGCTCCATGGTTTGCTGACACACCTAGAATTTGGTAGACTAAGCGGGTTCTCGGACTGACAGCTAATGCTACATGTTGCTAATGCTACATGCTGTTACGCTTCTGCTGTTCTGTTATTAATAAACGAGTCAACTTAGAACAGAGGTTCATCATTTTTACAGTTGGAGGAATTTCTGAATCGCGTTACAGCTTAAATTGGATCCAATATTCTTTGAATTTATTAACGTTATCTGAGATCTGAACTCTAACAATATTTAGAGCGACTCCACTCAGTCAAACTGTTTTTATTCACTTGATCAGGACATTTCACAAGTTGGACTGTTTTCTGTGTTTTTTGTCTCAGTGTTTCAGTCATTCATGGAAAATTAGTCTGTGATGAGGTTTGAGGATGTGACTTCACAGCTGAGTGGAGCTGTCACATGATGTTTCATTTAAACCTTGTTTGCCTTGTCTTTGTTGAAGTCTCTCACTGGGAAAAGTTTGATATATGAGGAGGGTGAGTAATTTGCACTTTCTCCCAGTTTTGCACAAACACTGAGGTTACTCTGTCTTCTCTGCGCTGCCTCCTCTCCATCACTACTACCGGCTGTGAGAGAGTGGATATTATATGTGAGTGTGGCGAGTAAAAAGCAATGCAGATCCATTGTAAACATATTTGATGCTCAGATAGAGCAGAATGAAAACCATACACATTTTTTTAACTCTCAAAAAAGACCTTACTGTCGCACAAGAAAGACAACAGGAAATACGTCTGAAGCAAGTGGTTCTGTAAAACCACAGATGCTGCAGATTTGAAACCTGGATGAGGCGGCATGTAACATGTAAATAAATCGCATTCTTTGCGACATCTTGAATCGCAATTTTGATTTAAAAACGAAAAATCGTTCAGCCCTATTGCACTCTGAAAATTAGTAACGGTAGCAACAATACAACACTTAAAGCTCTTATCAAATCCACATTTAAAATCAGTGTTTCTGAGAAATCTGTGGACAATAAACCTGTGCATTGTAATACTGAAGAAGCAATACTAAACTTTGGCAGATTTTCTTAGTGACGGACCCCCTAACAACAGCAAATTTGGCATCCTACCTGTACTCTGAACTCTCCAGACAGTAAAAATCAATCTTATTTTGACTCTTGTCTTATCTGTTGCTCTTTCCCTTTCTCTTTCTTTTCCTCTCTTCCTCCGATAATGTCCTCTTGTGTTTCTTGGCTGAATCAGCCACAGTGCGCATTCAAAACGGCTGGTGTGTTTATATCCGAGGCTGATGTGTCACGCAGTGTCTAAAGCGAAACTCAGCTGCAACGTCACACGGCGCCCTGGGAGAAAAAGTTGTGAAGTGCTGTTTGTCAGCCTCAGGACACTGCTGGGCAGCGATGGCTCCAGAAATGTACATAATAAATGTCATTATTTCATCAAACGAGTCAGAAACACAGAGTTTTAAGGTTGGAAAGTTATGTAGTGTGACTTCAATGTTGATAAAAAACAGGCTACATCATATTGCAGACTTCTGGTTGTTTTTATTATGAATCTGAGGTTTTGAGGGTTTGTAACAGTGGAAGGAGTGAGGCAAAAATGGCTGGCAGACAAAAAGCCATCTCAACCTCCACAATGTTGGAAAACCTGTCATGTGAAAAGTGTTGTTTCTTGACATAGAAGAGTCTGAAACAGTTGCTTCTATATCCTAGTTTATTTCCTAACATATAAAACATTAGACCAGAGTACTTAGATTGTTGTTATCCGATGTCTTTCTTAAGTAAACTATATTACTGCTAATGACTATTTGCTTTTAATAGCAAAGCAAAAAGTGAGAACAAAAAAATGATGTCTTCCTACTTATGAGGAACAGTAAATGCCGCATGTTGAGGATCAAGATGAGGAGGCTGCATGTGATCTGAGTGTCTCATATGCATCACAAATCTGAATTGCTGACAAAATTAGATGTTTTTTTAAACCTAGGATACCCCAAACAAAATGGAGGTTTTGATTTGACAGAAATTTCACACCCCAATGCTTCTCTTGGTACTTTTGATGAATGCAAAACCATTTACTACCAGCAAGGTCCATCAGAGTCCAATTTGCCGATAACCGATTCCGATATTCTTTCCCTTTACCACACTTAACCACCTTACTAAATAACCTATTGATTTTCAAATCAGACACTGAGCCAAGGTTTTTGACTTTGAACCTCACAGAAAGGGCCACTTTTGACCATTTACCTTCACTTCAAATCTTCAGTGATGACTATCTTTGTGCTAAATCTGTCTTGTATACATTAGATACATTTAACACAAGAAGGGCCAAGATGGTCATTTTGACTGTTTTAAAATTTGCATATTCACTAACTTTGTCAAAAGAGGCCGTGCTGGTCCCTGACTTTTCCTAAAAATACAGATATTTTCTTAAAACTAGTTTTAATATTCAGGATATAAAGAACAGAGGAAATATGATAATTTCTTCCTTTTTCGGCCACAGATGGTCATTTTGATGGCACAGGATTTTACACTGTTCCGTTTCTAGACTGCTGTCACTCAGGATCAGATAATGTGTAAGTATACTGTGAAGAGTGGTATGCAAAAATGGATGATGCTGGATTTTACAACACATGGGACTTTGTAGGAATAAATGTCCACATCATCTTCATAAAATGCACTGAAACCCAAACAGCTGAAATGGGTTTCTGCAGCTTCAAGAGGAGTGTCTAGCAGAGTTTAGGAAGGGAAACAACCAGAAATATTCTTGCCGCACCACAGTTGAATCAACCACATGCACACTGCTGTCTTGCTCAAAGCAGCACATGCACGTGCAAAGAAGGCAAGAATGTTTGTACTGTCCAGACAATCTATTTACTATGAGGCTAAAAACCTATTTAGATGTCACAACCGACACGCTTCTCTTGTCCTGCTGCACGGCTTTGCCTCGTGTGCTGCCAGTGTCAGAGTTTTGTTTTTGTTTTCTTTCCAGCTTTGTGCTGCAGTCCACTTCTAGACTCTATAAAATAAAACAAGACAGTTTAGAACTCATTCGAGTTTTTACTCCACTGAGACTCTTTAATTTGACTTTATCAGATCAGTGAAAGGTAACTCATCTGTTGGTTACATCAGCTGATCACTGATTGTGTGAGATATTTCTTCTGTCAGAGATCTGAAAACGCTGATGGCGTATAAGATTATGTTATATAACAGATATAATTTCCTTTAGTGCACTCAGTAAATGGCCCCTGTTATTTTATCGATTGATTATATCGGTGGAATGGCCGATGTCCGCTAGCTCATTTAAAAGCCAAAATAGGCCAATACCAATATCGTGGTGTTATCGTGCTAACACATACAAACAGTGTCTGGACAACAACTTAACCTAGAGATCTAATTTGTGTGTTGTGATGCAACCAAGGTGAACAACACCCTAAGGTGGTAATTATGAAATTCTAATATTTTAGTAATTCTGTGCATCATACCCTCTACCTTGAAGATTATTTGAAGCCACATCCATTTGAAGTTGATTCAATCCCTGCCACCACACAACGGAAACTGTTGCCGACGACGATTGGGACTCATATTGGAACATGCACATCACCACAGCTCTGTTGCTACCATAGATTTCTGGTAGGTTTGATTTCTGTTTATGATTCCCTCTTAGAGGTGCATCTCTCCTTTTAAAATCCCTATAGCTGAATACCTCTCTCGTACTCATGATCCAACTGTGCATCATTAGAGCTACTATTGTGCAATTCCAGGCTCTTAAGAATTCTGTTACTATGGGATGTTTGTTCATGTAGATAAGAACATGAAATCTCCTCATTTGATTAATTTTACTCACTTAAAGCTGCTGCCATTCTCCCTGTATATGTGTCATAGATGTTGGAGTGTTGCAGCATCATTGCCAACATCATACTCTAAGGTAATTCACTGGATCTTTGCAAGTTGATGTGACAGCTTGGGGATTTAGCTCATTCTGCATCGCCTTTATGTGACTTGAACAAAGTAAAATGCCAGGGTTATGTTACAACCTTTGTTCCCGGGGTGGGAAACAAGCCATGTTGCATCACCCAGATGTTTCATATATGATTTAGTGCATACTCTGCAAAATTGTATACAAATCCAGTAAAAATAAAAGTGATTGATTGTACTTGTTCAGCAAACACTGCATGTACAAATGCATTAAGTCGCACCAGCACAACCCTTTAAACTAAATGGAAGATGCCTTTCAGAGATCTGCAGTTGTTGTGTTGAGGCATCGAACTTTAAAAGGGTTTGTTGGAAGAACCAGAACTCTGTTGTCCAGTTACCATGCTTGCTCTGCCAGGTCTTATTGAATTATATACCCTTTCTTTTTGAATGAGACAAGCACAACATAGAAAATTCTGATTAAATGCAGTTGTTTTTTACTTCAGTATTTGAAAAACTAAACAATCACAGAAGCAATTTCACAGCTTCTCTTAGAATAAAAAAATATTGTATGCATGGTTCTGGATGGTAAACAGATGCTTACATAAGTCACCCCATCCCAAGTAGCTGGCTTGAATTAAGCAGTATTGAGGGAGTCGCTATTTATTTCGCTTTCATACTCACACAGTTACACACCCACACAGATATGTCCTTGTAATACACAGTGACAGTAATGAAAAATTTCATTGTCTGGGGAAGCGAATAAACCAAAGACATTGCTTTGCATTATTGACAAGTTTATAAAGTTGGCAATTGTGTTACCTCAAGCTCCCAGAATTACTTATCTTCAGCATTTCTTAGACTATATGGACCATTTTATAGTCAAACTGTCTCCTCGTTGCTCTGCTGCTTGAAAGCAAGCATTCAGAATCTGTTTATAGATGTCCTCTTTAAAGATGCTTTGTCCCTCTTGTGTTTTTGTTTTTAATCAAGGAAACCCAATCTATATTCCATGGTTTGAGATTTGTTCATCTGTGGAAAATAAGAAACTGGAAGATGTATTGATTTACAGATTTGAATGAAAGTTGACATGAATGAATCTCAGCTCAAAGCAAAATGTGACAGGCTCCCTGGGATGACTACTGATGCAAAAATATCTCACATTTTCAAGATTTTTCTTTTTTCTTGGACCACATGGCTGGGACTGTACATTACCAGGTTCAGTGCTGCAGATGCAAGGTGTTATTTATCTCTTCCATTTTTAATGAGAAGTCACCCTGGGAATGAGATGGTACTTTAGCTGTAATAAACAAGAGCTGACTTTAGTAGTTTTGCAAGGGAATGTTGAATTGGACCGTCAGGGCCTCACTACTTCATACCATACATTATCAGCGGGTCAGAAGGTGTCTGTTGTGTATTCGATCACTTCATACAAACAGATCCCTTTTATAGCTGGACAGGTTCTCGTTGCCCCCAGTGAAGCATCGTATATTGATGTGGGGAGAGCAAAAATTACTGTAAGCTCTGACCCCTTTGTTCGCGGAGCCAGCATTAAAGTTGCTGAGTGAGGACTTCACATTCAGCTGGGTTTTATTGTTGCGCTCAGCAGAAGTAATTTGAGTGCACACACAGGCGCTTACATGAGATTCACTGAGTGTACACCAACACCCAGGCTTCTTCTGAAATGTGTGCTCGGGAAATTAAGTTAACAAGTGGATGCTTGAAGAAATTCTAGGAAGAATCTTTATTTCCAAATTACAGATGATCTCATTAATCCATATATGTGTGTTATATTAGGCAAGATAGAAAAATGATCACAGCCAATTCCTGAAAAGTACATTTGGCAACCACCATTTATCCTACAAAAGTTGCCTCTTTAAATGTGTAATTATTATTTAATTTTTTTGATTGCCTGCCTCACAGTTGGAGATTTGATGTTTCATGACCTCAGTTCACTTGTGGAGAAACGCTGAACTGGTGGCAGCTGCCACTCCAGTCTATAGTTCATGCTGATAATTTAGGGAAGTAAATAAGTTTTATCAAATCTTTGGGCAGCTGTAGCTCAGGAGCAAGAGCAGTTGTCTGCCAACCAGATAGTCGGTGGATCGATTCCAAGGTTCCGCTGACTACATGTCGAAGTGTCCTTGGGCAAGATACTGAACCCCAAGTTGCCTCCCGACGTGTCTATAGGGGAATCGGGGAATGGATATGTGTGATAGGTTAAAGCACTTAGTATCTTCCAATACAAACGCTGTATAAGTGTGTTTGTGAATGGGTGAATGTAGTGTCAAAGCGCTTTGAGTGGTCATTTGACTAGAAAAGTTATACGAGTACAGTCCATTTACCATTAAAATTGTAATATTGAAAAACTGAAAAATGCTTAACTATTGCTAGGCTCTGGAGCAAATTGTGTGGTGTTGTGAGATTCAATGTTAATGGAGTTCATATATAAGGAACATGCAGAGCCAAACACAACTGGCAGAATGTTCTCTGTGGAACTCTTTTAAGAAAATAAGTGAAAATGAAGTCAAGTGCAACCTCGGCCATTTAAAGCTAGCATATCATAAGTCTAACATGACTACACATTTTTTAATAACTAGATGAATTAAGTTTGATGTTGGACAAGAAGAGCAAATAACAGACTTTATCTCAAAGATGAACCAAGGACCTGCTTCCCATCAGTGTTTTTGAAGGTGAAGATTTTTTATTGATTTATTTTTTTTAAATGTAAAACTTTTTACAGTTACACCATGAAAAACAATTAGTGCTGAAAAAACTGCTCTAAAGCATCTCCCTGGAGGACACATTGTTTACGGTGTTGCTAACTTAGCAACTTGCCACTATAATTAGCGAGTTTTTAATACCTCTTTTGCAACTCTTTAAAATTAAAAAAAAAGATGTGACTTGCAACAAATTTAGCGACTTCTGGTGTTATTGGAGACTTTAAGACTGACATGGAAACACTTCTTGTTTACGCTTCTCAATGAGTCGCAGGTGCTATCGCAGGTCCCTCCCCAGTCCATAAGCACTCACAAGAGGCTTTGTCCACGCGCAGCAGCGTAGCTCCGGGCTGCAGTCAGAGCAGTCATGTTCTCTTTATGCTCCATCACCAGCCTGAAGCTGCTACTGGCTGATCCCAACCTGCCTTACAGTCAGATATTAGTGTCTTTTAATGTAGATTGCAGACAAACATAAAAAAATATATATTTTATAAAATGTTTTTTGATTAATTATTCTACAGTTAAAAATGAGATAATCTCTTCTAGTTTGTTTGTTCTATTGTTTACTTGATCAGTTCTCCAGTATTGTGAAGAAAGGAACACATATGTAAATAAGTTCACAAACTAGTGGTTGAAGTTTTTTTTAGTTTTGTATTTTTTGCACCACAGTGAGCAAACAGTCTGAGAAGACTGTTCGAGAGACTATCTCTGTACAAACTAATAGAACTTTAAAATAATGCATTTATTTCAGAGCTAGGGTATGGAGATCCTGGAAAAACAGTTTGAGCAAGCTACATTTGGAAAATACACAATACACAATTCAAAAGTCCAAACCCCTTTCTTCAGACTTCACCCATAAGCCATGCCTCCAGAGCAGAGGAGCACACAGGGGGGGGGGGGACAAATGGCAGTTGAATTTGATAGACATATCACCATCCGTTTTTTAGAACGGGCTGATTAAAATGTTTGGATGGTGTTTTTTCAGTCCTGTCCATTCCACAGGTTACAAAATGTTTTACTTTATGTTAGAGTATTTAATTAATGGGCTGGAATAAGGGTGTGAAGAGGATTTTAAGCAATATAGTCAGAAATGCTCCTGGAAAACATCTCCTACCCTACCTTTAAATTGTTAATGTCTTTTCTTATATTTAGTGATATATATTTGTTTTATTGTTTAGGTTGTGTTTTTATCTTTATACTGCTGAAAACCTCTCAGATGTGCTTTCCATGGCTACTGAACACTGGGGACTAAATGGAAAAGTAGCAACATTTACATGACAGTGACATCAGCATGGTGTTAGCCACCACCGAACACATAGCAGGAATAGTGGTAATATTCAAAGAATAGTTCCTTGCAATTTCAAAAGGTATTTTTGTTTGAAATGCCCACCCCTGATTGGAAGACAGGGGGTGGATTGACTTCCAATTGCCATCTTGACACAACTTGGGATGTGTATAGAGAAAATAATCATGCATTGCAGCACAACAAATCATTGCCTGATAAGGGAAAAATAAGCAAGTCAAGAGCTATTCACTTGTCATGCAGTCCGGTAATAACAGCTTCACGGTAGCAGATTGTAGGGCTCTCTGCATGTCTTATTTTTAGACTAATACTGTTGTCAGAGGAGCAGAGAAGAGATCTCAACAAGTTACAGATTCTCTGAGGAGATGAACCAAGAGAGAGGAAGGAAGAAAAGAGTGGATCACCACTCATTGAGAAGAATGAATGAATAGATTAAAAGTGATGGCTTTTCTCGAGATCTTCGGGGCAGTGAGATATTATTGATTTCTAGGAATAAAACACATTCCCAATGTGTCCAGGGATCCACCCTTTCTTTGCTATACTCTTTACAACAGCATACATGCATCCATCTAGCTGTTGGAACAATGAGCATTTATTTCAATGGACAGCAGAAACAAATCTCAACCATCTTTTCCCCTTTGACAAAATGCAGTGAATCAGCACTTTGGCTTTTTTAAGCACCCCAAAAGCCATTCATCTGCGAGAATGAATGCAGAGAATTGCAGAGAAGATAGCAATCTGTGTTTATGTTTAAGGGAAAGGGAGCTATGAATGCGGTTATTGCTGTTGAGCTCATTTTTACAAAGCCGGGGCAAACAAGCTGTCCAGAGGTCTTTCAGAAATGCTTGTTTCAAACATTATGGCTCATTGGTATTTTGGGTACAACTGCAACAAATCTGAAGAAAATTTGTGTCTTTAGAAGTTTTTTCCCCCCAATAATAACTGATGTGAATTAATCTGATTATGTCTCTTTTTTAACACTGTATCATCTGCTATAGCCTGCACACTGTTTGTGTCATGTCATCGTCATGTATTTTTGGTTTCCTGCTTTATTTTGTAGTTTACTCACCTGTGGTTTCGGTTCAGGTTCTGTCAATTAGTTCACCTGGTCTCGTTAGTTCATCCACTTCACCTGTTACCTCATTTGTCCCTCTGTGTATTTATTCTCACCTGATTTTCAGTTACCTTGTCAGTTCATCATGTTGGTTTCTCCCGTCATGCTATTGCTTAGTTTTTCTGTTGTTTTTCCTGTAGCTTATCTTTGTTTTGGATTAAACCTTCATCATTACTATTCATCTGCCTTCTGCCTTTCCGTTCTGCATTTTGGGTCCAATCCTCCACACTCACCTTGACACTGTTGGGTTGGTATGTGCAGCTGAATGTGGCCTGTAAGAAGCTGAAGCTACCATTTTAAGAGACCTTGCCTTGACGTTGAGCATAATCATGCAAAGTTATCAGTTTTCTTAATTTTTGGGCTGACAGTCAGGGCTGAGGTGAGGTGAGAAGCTGTGGATTAAAGATCATATCAAAGCCAGCAAATGGATATGGTGAGTCAGGCGCGATTGCAGAGATAACATATGAAGCTAGAGTTTATGGAGTGCAGTGCCATGGTTATCATATAGAGTACAGCTTGTCGGAAGACGGCAATCAAAGGAATGGCGTTCTGTGGGACATTTGTTTACTTCTATGTTTAATGACACAAAATTAGAAGATTTCAAGTACTGTGTTAGTTGAAAGACTGTTCTGTTTCATCTCATCAAGGTCAGTTTTTTTTTTTCTCCACTAAACCAGTTCCAGCGTTTATTGAGAGACTGTTATTTCGGGAATCTGTTTTTTTCTGTTTTGACCACTGAAGCTGTGGCACCAAAAAATGAGGGATCTGTTTGAACCAATTATTTGCTGAGCAAGAGCAAACAACTACTTACTTCTGGGGCTGGGGGCAGAGTTATGGTGACTGACCAGACTTGCTTAACATTAAAACCACCAGGTCTGAATATCCAGTATCATTTAGTCTGTTTAATTTTAAGAGAGCGCGAGAGAGAGGGAAAAAAAAAGTCAAAAATATTGTAAAGTAAAATGAAAAGCTAAAGCAGCAGGAGACACGCATGTGCCCAGTGTTCGCACCCTCTTCCTGCTGTTGAGTGCTTTATATCACCAGTTGCTTCTTTTAATGCTGCTCTATAAATCCTATTCACTGAGAGCTGCATTCATAATTATCACTCACAGCTAAAGTTTTTAACAGTTTGCGGCTATGATTACTATAGTCATAGGTATTGTCCGATGTTTTAATGAAGTCGGCTAGCATCCATAGATCTTGTTCAAACCATTTTATATAAATCCTATTTATATTGCTGTATGTACATTAGCATTTGGGAATGCCAGTTGGGTTTACAGAGAGCATTTACAAACACTTTGTAAATATTCTCTGTGCCATTTTAAAAACTAAACTGACCCCAAGTGAAACACTGATCTGTTGATGACTTTGTGAAAATGAACTATTTCTTTGCTCCATGATCCTTTTACAGAAATTAAGAATACACTGTCTGGAAGGTCACCAATGTTAGAAGAGATGTTCAAAGTGATATAATGGTGTGGCTCTGTGGTGGTGGCGGTGCCTGTGGGAAAACCAAACCAGTACATTATAGTACTGGCTCTATCACCAGCCTGAACCAGGATGGGAACAACTTCTGTCAAAAAGAGGTATAAGTGAACCAGGTATCATCATTGGAAAGATAAGCCAAGGTGTACACATTAAGACCTAAATAATAAGTACAAAGTCTGATATTTTTACTCTGTTTAGTCTGGTGTTTCTGTTATTTTGGTTGAGCTGTTTTTTTTTTTTTTTTTTTTTTTTTTTCTTTTTTTTTCTTAGATCGGAAAAGCACACATCCGAACCCCAACCCCAAACCTAT
>JBBBVU010000010.1:11527036-11542802 GCA_037177055.1 Atherinosoma microstoma
AACCAACAGACTGGATGGAATCTAGTCTTCGATCCAATCCCCATCCTGAGCAGCTAGAGACGACGGTGGGAAGGAAAGGATAATACTTAATGTTTAGGTGGCATGCAAAACCCAAAAGAGCCTTTGAATTTCATTCTGGATTAAAGCTACAGAACAGCTGCAGAATGTGTTTCAACATGTGAGTGTCTCTCAATATGCCTGAACGTTTCACTCTCTAAACCAGCCTGTTTTATAATTAGGACACAGTTGAAGTCATTTCATTGCTACAGTATGATAGTGTAGCTGTGAGCTATGAGCTATCACCACGTGGTCATGTGTTGTTTTTAATCATTGCCTCGCCAATATCATATTTCATTGTTTACATGCCAGTAAAAGCAATAAACAATGGCAGCATAATGAACTGTTTATGAAGTAATATTATATTATTAGACTGTAATGAAGTTATAATGTCGTGTTTCTAAGCTTGCTACTTTTGTATATATCACAAAGGACTAAATGTAGAATATGGGAAATAAAAAAAGACAAAATTCCATTTCCAGAAAAGTTTGGAAGTTTTCTCAGGGGTAACAAAAACTTAAATCTGTAATTTGATCATTTGTTTGAACCTTTATTTAACAGACAAAAGTCCAACGTAATAGTTTTACTGTGTTTACTGACTTTCCCATTGTATTTAGAAATTATAAAGAATCTAGAATTTAACATCAGCAACACTTCCAATTAAACACTGCCGCATCGACATAGATTAATCTGAATGCCATCACTTACACAGTTTTTTGCATCTCTTTGGTATGTAGAACCTGGGGTTAAAGTGGGCCGGCGCTGAGCTCCCCCCCACCTTGGGTCTGAACTCCGCCACCTAAGTCAGGAGCTCAGTCAAATAAATAAATAATTGAACTCAAACTGCCAGTAGCACCATGGACCACATACCATTTTCACATGTACAGCCTGCGTGGCACTCTCATGTGTACCGAGATACTTAACAAACCAGAGCACAATGTCACCCTCTGCCGGCCCTGCCTTCTTTAACACTAGAACTACCAGAGCAATGAAAATTTCCAAAAGGCTGAAGTTCCCTGCAGCTGATCAACACCTTATCAACGTTTTCTTGTGTAGGCCTAAATCAGCGCTATTAACGCTTACCTGGAAGAACCCATTCAGTTCCAACCTGAAGCTCAGGTGTCTGTTATAGATTTTACTAAGTGCACTGAAGGAAATTCTATTTGTCATGAAAAGTAATCTACTTTCAGATCTCTGACAGCAGGATGATTTCACACAGAAGCTGATCGATCAGAGTGATCAGCTGATATAACAAACAGACGAGTTACCTTTCACTGATCTGTAAAGTCAAATAAAAGAGTTTCAGTAGAAGTAAAAACTCTGTCTTGTTTTATTTTGTGAAGTCTAGAAGTAGCTGCAGCACAAAGCTGGAAAAAAAATAGGCCTAAAAAACTCTGATCTGCGTTGCTGTGACTTCTTAATAGTTGTTTTAGTCTCGTAGTATATAGTGTAGATTGTCATGACATTATAAATAGCTATTTTTGCCTTCTTTCCATGTGGGAGTGCTGGTTTGTACACAATGGCAGTGTGCGTGTGGTTGATATGACGATGGTGCAGAGAGAATGCAAAAATATTTCTGTCTCATAAACTCCCCTCAGCGTTCCTATGCAGTTAACTGCAGAAACCTCTTTCAGCTGTTTAGGTTTAAGTGCACTTCTTGATGTGGACATTTATTACTTCAAGGTCCAATATGTTATTAAATCCAGCATGGATCCATATTTGCATACCACCCTTTAAAGAATACCTCCACATTATCTGATCCAGAACATCAGGAATCTAAAAATAGAACAGCACAAAATCCTTTGTGGTCAGAAGACCACTTGTGGCTGAAATAGATAGAAATGATCCTATTTTCTCTGTCCTTTACATACGTAATGTTGAAACTTGTTTTAATGAAAATTCACGTTTTAGGGAAGGCTTTATGATTTTATTTGACAAAGTTATTCAATATTCACATTTTAAAACAAAATGACCATCTTGGCCGTTTTAGTGTTAAATGTATCCAATGTATACAAAATAAAGATTAAGCACAAAGATATTCATCACTGCAGATTTCAACTAATTTCTACAGTTGCAGAGTCAAAAGCCTGTTGAGTAGCTCGGCTACTGTCTGCTCTTTGGGTCTGAAAACTTGCCTGAGTACCTGTTTTGAAAAGCAATATGTCAGGGTTGAGTGTGGTAGAGGGAGTATGGAGGACCAGGATGGTCTTTGAAAAAGCAATACAGCATTTTCATGAGTAATTAATTTTGAAATAAGTATATAGATAGCTAGATATAATTTCAAATTCAACAATTAATTCATACAAAAAGAAATGAAATTGCATTGTTTTGTAATTACACATTGTAAATGAAAATATGAATGAAGAATTGCATGTTGAAATATTAATTCATTATTAAATACTGTAAATGTAATTGTGAATGTATTTTCAAATGCTATTTCTAAAAGGAAAAAAAGAAAAATTAATGACACAGTTCATACACTTTTTTATGATAAATATTTTTACAATTTCCCTTAGGGGATAAATAAAACTATTTATCTATCTCATCCATCTATAAATTTAGTTAGAAATACCTTTCCATCTTATACATTTACAAATTGATTTCCCTTTTCCATGTCAATTTTCTTGTTCCCCCATGCATTTTTAAAATCCTTTTTGCAATTGAATTTCCTTAATGGTTTACCCTCTCTTAATGGAGAGGCTGAATGCTCTGATGAGGCTTAGTTCCCCGAAGGCAGCTGAAATCTGTACTCATCTGTCAACAGTACATGTTTCCACTGTCTTTGTGTCCATCTGAGATGAGCTTGCGTCCAGACACCTTTGCAGCATTAGAACACAAAGTTGATATATAGCGTGAATAACAGTTTCAGGTCACATGTCTTGATCCAGCTTCTGACTGTGTTGAGTGAAAATGGATTTTCAAGGTAGCCCTCAGCTCATGTAGCGATATTGATCATGATGGCAAGACAATCTCTTATGTAGTGGTTCCTGATAGCTCGAAGGTCAGACTCATCCAACGGTGGTTTAAACTCTTTACTAGGGATGGGCATTTTAGGGGATTTTAGAAGTTGACTAGTCAGGTCTTTGAAAATTGATTAGTTGTGACGTCATTGTGAGGTCATCAATTATGAAATTTGAAAAATACAATCTCCAAAGGTAAATTGTAAAACATGTGAAATATGTTTTCCACTTTATTATATTTAAAACATTGTGTGGGCTCTAGAGTACTTTATCGTTCAGCAGGTAGGTGAGAAGTGGGTCTGGGAGATTTCGGGATCAAACCTGGTTTGGCCGCATTTACAGGGCGGCTGCTATACCAGGTGAACTAAACACAACGCCCACAGGAGCATTTAGCTACAACAGAACCAGATATTTCCTCATCTTTCCATCTTCTCTTTTAGCTCCTTAAGCAGTTTAGTGCAGGCTCTCTGTAAAGGGTTTAGTAACCCTCACAGAATAAAGTTATCTCCACTATTGATGAAAACTCCGACTGAAACAGCTATTAAACATTCCTGCTTCTGCCTCACGACCTTGGTTTGTAGGCGGAAGCTAGCTGTTTGCTGAAGCTGCAGCTAGCTTCAGGGTTAGCTCCCTTCTCTTCATACAGCAGTGGTGAAGGAAAGACGGGACTCTGCTAGAACTAAGAGCTGCATGGTTTTTATAGATGAAGCTTGTCACAAAACATTCACAGCTAAACAGTCTCTCACAGCTATCTCTGTTCCAACGTCCCCCTCCCCTCCCTACCTGCCTGTGCGTCAAACCAGCTAATGTGCTGTGCATCTATCTCCATCTATATCCAAACATTAGACGACTTTAAAAAAAAAAAAGTTGTCGACTTTGTGTGCCGTTTCGACTAATCGATTAGTCACGCACATCCATACTTTTTACACACTGAGATTTCTCCACATTCCCTAACTATGTGCACAAAATGATGGACTATAGATGCTCAGACAGCGATGGACTTGTCCAGAGTGTATCCTGCCTCTCACCTAGTAGCTGCTGGGATAGGCTCCAGTCCCCCGTCACCAAATATTGGAATAAGCGGGTATAGAAAATGGATGGTTGGATGCTGAGTACATTTTAATCTTGCATTGACAAGTATTTTTTTGGAACTTAGTAATGATTCTTTGAGTTTGGCACAGAGTGGTAATCCAAAACAAGTCACCCAGACTAAGAAATTGGTGAAGGACCTTTTTATACCTAATCCTGACACCCTCACTGATTTGAAATAATCCAATCTATAATATATATATAGATTATATTATATATTATATAATATATTATAGATATATCTATAATATATCTATAATAATCTGATTATTCTAAAATCTTCAAGAGCTTGAATTACTTGCAGATTCTTAAGAAAAAGGAAAGAAAGTCTTTCTTTTAACCTCTGCTTCTTCTTAATTTTTTGTTTATGGGCAGCAATTTAATTTCATTCATTCATTTTCTGTACCATCTATCCATCCATTTTCTGTACCACTTAATCCAATTCAGGGTAGCGGGCGGGCTGGAGCCTATCCCAGCAATTATAAGGCGAGAGGCAGGGTACACCCTGGACAGGTCGCTAACACAGAGAGACATTCACGCTCACACCTAGAGAGAATTTAGAGAGAACAATTAACCAATCATGTATGTCTTTGGACTGTGGGAGGAAGCCGGAGTACCTGAAGAGAATCCACACATACACAGGGAAAACCTGCAAACTCCACACAGAAAGGCCACTTTTTAAATCCCTCCCCAGCCGACAGTTGAACCAGCGACTTTCCTGCTGTTAGGCTGCGGTGCTAACCACCACACCACCATTTCTTTTGACTTTTCCAACCATCCATCCATCCATCCACCCGTGTAGGTGTACTCCTTAAATACATTGTGACAATACAATGTTCAAATTAAATAAGAGATTATAGATTCACGTTTTTAATACATTTTAGAATGTTTCTGTCTATTTTTCTTTATGTAAAAACTCCATATTGAAATACAGTAGGAACACTGTTACCATCGCTGATTTTGTTTTACAAATGTAGCATATTTTAAGTGGTGCACTCCAGTGAATGAGACATTTGACATTCTGAAACAGCAGGGACTTGAAACGGCTTAAATCAAGGTGATCCACCAAATTCTCATCTGTTGAAATAGCATGCCAATGTGGGTAAACATTAAAGATTCATGCTAACATCTGTTTCGTCTACAAGACAGCATGGCACAGAGCACGGCTGTGTGCTTCGATTTCTAATTGGGGGGGAAGTGTTGAGGAGATGGGTTTCAAAGAATAATGTGAACTGTTAAGGCTACTGTATGAGGGCAGGGAATAAGCGCAGGATTGCCTCAATAAAAAGGTTCTGCTGCAAAGAAATTTAACTTGAACTACATCTTCTGCATCTTGAGAGGAACAGTTTGATAAAAACTGAGCTATCAAGAACACAATACAGTGAGTCTGATACAAAACTGGAGTAAAGGTTGTTCAAAATAGGAAAAATTAGTTGTTATAGGCCAAATTATTCATTTCCATAAACCACTTTCACTTGACATTTATCTGCCTGTTGAATTGTGTAGCAGCATACTCACAAAAGTCTTGAAAAAAAAAAAAAGATGTGCATGTGTTTTAGCTGATATGTTTAGGATGTTTCACAATAGATGCAGTGATAATGTATTCTATTTGCAGACACTCATGCATTCTGCATTCAGTACCACTGTAGGCACATAGTGTCTTCACAGCTAAAGTGTTGCTACCATCATTTGCTCTCCCTCTATAGCCCTCATGCACCCGGACTCTTGTTTATTCCTACTTTTGTTCTGTCTCATTTGCACTCTCTCTCTCACATATTATGTACTCTTTCCTCATTTACTCCATTGTCGAGGGAGGCTGAGTCACCATAGCAAAGTAAAGCTTCATCATGCCTTCATTAGTGCCGCACTGATATGTATACACCATGCAAAGGTTTGTGTGCACTTCTCTCAGTAAGTCAAACAAATATACATCAAATAAACTACATGAGTGTAACATAACAGCTTTCTGTCAATCCACTAAGACAGGGCAAGACCTCGATGCAAGAGCATAGCAGTGACCTTTTGAATGATAATGTGACAGGTTGATTGACAATTTACAGCCCACACAAAGGCTTCACCCCAACGAATGAAAGCAGACCTCTGTAATGTAGCAACATGGCAAGCTCCAGCCAGACACTATGCTTTGTTTTTTTTTGTCTTCCTTTCATTGTCAAAATTGCACTCTAAATCACAGTGTTGGGGGGGGGGGGGGAATGATTGGAAACAACAGTTGCTAAAAAGAAAAAGGAACAAAAAAAGTGTTTTCACCCATTAGCACAAAGTTGCACCTTGCTCTAAGCTGTCTTCCATGCTGAACAAAGTGATGAAGAGCTATTCCTTCTGTAGAGCGCAATAATAAGCAGATGACCCACCTTAGAAACAACAGCTGGTTGTTTTCTAATGGTGGGGCGCAAATGCTGGTCGTTACTCCTTGTTCTTCAGCAGCAGGCAGTCATTGCTCTTACTTTCTGGGTGTGCTATATTTTAGAGGCACTTATCAGCTGGGTAAACGCATTACAATACAAACATTTAAGTGTTACTATAAAATCTTTATTGTCAAATTAACTCTGTGTTACAAACAAAAATAGTAATGTTGTAAAATGTAAATTAAGTATTCTACTATTATAGTATTATGAAGATGTTTTATATTGCTGTGGTGAATGACATAGTTAATGAAATTTGTTCCATTGTATTTCTATTTCAATGACTAACATGGTGCCATTATCTTTGGCTCTTGGCCTTAGTTTAATGTTCATTTATATTAATCTTTGAGGGAATTTAAACCAATGAGATTTTCAGCCTGAATAAGGTGTAATTACAACTTTTTCCAGCCAACAGTAAAATAATTGTTGATAAAATACCAAATAGGGCAAATTTTTTGTTGTATAGTTTTAAGTCAAAAAGCAACAAGGGAATTTAAGTAAGTCTTCAGACAGATTCCTAAACCCTTCAAAGCTGTGTTCTCACCACATTTTCCTGAGGGCATTAAATACACTTGTCAACTACTAGAGCTCATGAGCATTATTTCTTTGTAATCCAAAACAGCACATAAACAATGTGGTTATTAATTTCTTCTATGTTTTATCCCTTACAGTCTGTCCACTTCCAGTCCTCAAGGGCTGCTTTGCTGGAAGTTTTAGATTTGTCCTACTTCCCCACACTTCACTCAGATTAATAGGTCGTTGACAAGACTTATGCACAACCTAACAATAAGCTAATGAAGAGATCCATGCAATTTGAATCAGATGTTTTGGAGCAGGAAAATGTCTAAAAACTGTGGGACGTTGGCCTCCAAGAACCAACACCAGACATCCCTGCCTTACAGGGTTAAATTAACAGTACAGTTAACATTCACATATGGTAGCTGTCTGAATCTCAGTGATACAAACCCCGTAGTTAGGGTTGCCCATTCTTTGTTAAACTTAACAATTTACTCAGGTATTCAAACATGGAAGTCCTGATTATGAAAGTTCAAACACAACACAAATTAACCACAATTGCGTCCTAAATTAACAACTTAGATTTGAAAGTAAAGTCCCATGAGTGTTTGCACAAACCGGTTTTATATCGTCCTTAGTCAAAGCAACAGCCCCTTTGTGTCAGTTCAGCATTCTTACCTTAAATAGCTGATGACAAAAAGCTCTTGAGAAGAAATTCAGTTCAATTCAGCTTTATTTGTGTTGCGCCAATTCACGACAATGTCATCTCAGGGCACTTCACAGACAATCAGTTTGAGCCAATCTGATTGTCATACATCTGTTTCAGATGGCATTGAAATGCAGCTCCCACAAAGACACCATCAACATCATCAGACATCATCAAGTTTTCCACCTCTTAACTTCCTATATTTTTGATCTTCATCATTTTGATGTAAAGTTCAAAAAGTTCATTAGGACATACAAGTGGTGTTAGTTGAAATTTCTTATTAATTAAGTTGGTTTCCAACTTGCTGTTTATCAACCTGGTTGCCGGCTTTACTAAAGTTCACACAGCAGTGCTGGCCAGAGTCAGCTTCTCTAAACTAATATAACTGTAAAGTCATTGCGAGTAATATAAAGATAACCCTGACCATACATTAAAGCAATGCTACATAAGTTTCCAACCTTAAAACCGTGTGCTTCTGATTCACATACAGTGACATTTATTATTAACGTTCCTGGAGTCGTCATCACTCTGCAACATCCCAAGGGTGAGGAACACTTCACACACTAACAACTGGATATCAAGGCACTGGCTGTCTTGAATTCAGACCAATGCTGATGATGATGAAATGCAGAGGAAGCAAAGAAAAGAAAAAGAGAAAGTGAATGAGCAATGAGATGAGACAAGAGTCAACATTGGACTGGCTTTTTACTGGCTAGAGAGAGATCAGAAAGGAGACAGGATGCAAGATGGATACTAAGTTGGCTTTTGTTAGTGGGTGCCACAGTGGGAAAATCTGCCACAGTTCAGTTGTGAAGCTTTGATGATGTTCTTGAATGTTGATGTTGTGAATTGGACTTCATATTGTAAGAGACCCCACCATACTGACAGCTAGAACAGAAGGGTACATGAAAAATGTAGCAAAACAATCATTTCTAAGGGTTTTGCATGGTCATCCAATTCTTACGTCATTTGGCTAGAGGTTTGATGAAACATCAAACTCCTGGATTCCATAGAATGCCACTATTTTGCATTATGGCTGCAGCATTTTCATATGTGTTGATTGTGGCCATTCTGGACAATGGTTTTAATTGCATTAGAAGGGCTGTACAGGATCAGAGAAGGATCCTAAAAGCGTTTTTTCTCCAGAAACCTCACAAGGCAGTTGAGTCCAACATTAAGTTCCGAAACCAGATCAAATTCCTCCCTGTGCAGACTCCAATATATATCACATCACTACATTAACATAACCAGTGGCTGCAGGCCAGAAGTCTACCAGCCAAAGGAATTGAACCATGGATAAAACACAAAGTGTTATTACACTGCAAATTTTAAAGAACAACATCAAAGGGAATTTTTTTTTATGCAGGAGTGGAGGGTGGAAGATGGAACAAAGCTGATCGCATTGAGTTGTGCTCGCTGGAATCCCTGGATAAGCCATTGTAGGCAGATGTGGTGACAGTGTGCTGCTGAGACACAGACAGGTCTGGAACTAAATTTTTTTTCTGACTTGTTGGACTGAAAAACGCTGATATGTCAGTATAATCTGTTCCATACCGTAGGTGGTTTTGGTGAAATGTATCTAATATTTCTTTCTGAGGTAATAGGATGAAAGTAATTTTCAGAGTTTGTGCTCAAGTTCACCTCTCCTAATGGAAGATGTTGTCCATCTACTTAATGAGTGAACTGGTGGTGAAAACTGTGTAACACAGATAAGGAAATGACTTTACTATCAGGCAACACATTTAGTTTTATTCCAGAACGGATTGAAAATCAATCATAAACTACAAAAGATATTACAGCAAAAAAAAAAGAACATTCCTGTACACATGTGTGAAGTACACATCTGCTTTGTAAAACAAACAAACAAACAAAAAAAAAAACGACTAGTTCAAACATTGGTTAGTTGATTTATGAGCAGTTTGATATATGAGAGTTTTCATGTTGTGGAAACATACTTGTATATTAGTCAAGAAGGCTATCGGAGTGATGAAGTTACCATTTTCAGGTTTCAGATGTAATCTTTATAATTTTCTTTTCCCATCTGAATTTCCCTGTGTGTGTGTGAAGCTTTTCATTTTCTAATTAATTTAGAAACTCTATCAGGAGAAGACAGAGGCATACAATACGGTGGTGTTTGGCAGCTTTTGCTCACCCAATCATTTCCAATCCAAACTCCATCCAACTATTTATTAGCTTCTTCTTTTTTGTTGGAAAATCTGTTCTTAGAAGCTAAATTATAGCCTTTCTCTTGCAACTAATATTTTTGCAAAATGCTATTTTGTTAGTCCTCAAGCTTCTGATTTCTGGTGTTAAGTCTAATGGACCCGAGAGTCTTATTTTTTACCCAAATTCAACAAAAATAATTCCGTATTTATTAGGAATAAGATCCATTATATCTTCAAATTCAGCCTTGTAGACTCTTGTTGAGTATGTGTGAATGTAAACCAGTCTTGCTAAGAGACAGGTTTAGAGCAACAGAGTACGACAAAAAACAACACTTAATCACACAATTTAATCAAATTTAACAGTTTTTTCAAATGTGAGTAGATAAGAATGGATTTTTCTTGGAGCAACTGTTCATAGCAGAGCTTATCCCTGGATTTTTGGCATAGCACTGTCTTTGGTGTACACCCACGTGGTATTTTCTTTTTGCAAGCTGGTAGCCCACTCAGCATTCTGTATTTCTCTATATGGTGAGAGAGGAAACTCAGAGCAGACCCCACAGGAATGTTGATTCCTACCAATGCTCGTGGACTTGAAGTGGCTTCTTGCCCCAAGTTCAGAAAAGAAAAGAGGAGTAGTACAGCGAATTCAGGGAAGACTACAGGCTTAATGTAGATCTGTCATCAACTGGCTGCTGATCAAAAGAGCAGCATTGGCAGGCGGAGCACAGAATACACCGGAGCCTCCGATCTATGCCAAGCTCCAGCTTATGTGAGGTAGACAAGCACAGAGGGGCCTGGCTCCAGGCAAGGAGTGTGTTTTTCTGCCTTTCCTATGTGTATGTGTGTATTTTTGGGTGGAGGGTAGAGAGGTGTGGGCACATGCACAATATCTCAAGGCAAAGATCTGGCATGTGAAAATGTCACCAGAATCTGAGAAAAAGAAAAAGAAAGAAATTGTGATGAACAGACACGTGTGCTCTGGGAGATGTGGGATTTAGAGACTATGGAAAGCAGAATCTTTTCTCCATGCGGGAGGCTGGGTGGAATAAAACAATGGTACAAAGGCAGAGCGATGCAGGCTTTCTTTATTGTACACCTTTGCAGTATCAGCATTCGACTATTGAGGGGATTCAAGGACGTGTCTCAATAATGGGCTTTTTTTCCCATTTTCGTTGCAGTCATAATGGTTGAATATGGTCTTCACTGAACACATGAAGAACAGAAAAATGTCATTCTAAAATCAAGAAAACTATCGTAGTGTTTGTGTTTTTCTCTAAATTTCTATGGCTGTTTGCAGCTAATGACCACTAGCAACTAGCAGGCTGGTGGCACTAAGCCAGAGCCATGGCTGCTACTGGCCGCTTGCTCACTCAACCAGCTGCAAGCACTGAATTTCTAATGTTTTTTTAAAGCTACAGAAAGTGAATACATTACTATTTTGATCATACAACCTCTGTTGTTTAGTATGCTTCTGTGCTTACAGTCATTGCTGCTTCAGCTGTGGATGCTAACGGCCATTTAGATCAGTAGTAAGGCTAGGCAGTAGGGATCACAAATTATATCTATATTTTTTGGCTAAATGACAATATATTTAATATATCTATCCTTTTTTTTCTGTAAAGGAATAACACAAAGACAGTGAAGACACTTTCACCAGCCAAGCAGAAAAGCTCTCTGACAGGACCAGCCCAAGCCTCCATGGGGCCTTAAATAAAACCTTAGTTTTGATGCCCTCTAATACTGTCAGTGATAATGAATGATTAAAGATTATTCACATGTCTACCATAAACTTATTTAAATTTCTAATCTATCATTACGTACTGGTAACACTAAATGTAGAAATACTAAATGTTTGTTGATGTTGGATTGTAATCCACTGTTATAAAGGTAACGGAGGCAGACAACAGATTTCCAAACTTGCTGGAAAAAAAATTGATATTGGGAAAAGTCAGCAACTCTCCCTAGCCTCACAGAGAAGGAATACATAAAGCCTTAAAGAACTGCACAGTTATAGAAGTGTTGTTTACAGTATCCTTTTATTAGCCTGGTAATTGTTCACCTATTGTTTTTAACCTGAAACGGTAATAAATTCAACTACAAGTATGGCCAGAGAATGATTTACACTCTTTATTCAAAGTGATACTGAATGTCATAGAACCGATAAAAGTCATTTATTACCTTTTGTTTTAAATAAACTGCAACAGCAATGTGTAACAATAAAGTATAACAAAAACTAAAACTGCAATTAAAATAATTTAAATAAACATTATCTCATTCATATATTCTCTAAATGAAAATCAACAAAAATCTACAAAAATAAAATATCAAATATAATAAAAAACACTTTTAAAAATCTATAAATAATGATGTAAATGAACAGGTGTACATCTGCTTGACCTTTCCCAAATGTAAGCTTCAGCCATCTTGTCTTTTAGAGCAGTGGTTTCCAACCTGGGGTCCCTGAAGCTTTGACCATTCAGAGCCATTGTGATTAATGTCCACATATTGTACCTACTAAATGTAGGCTAAATGTTGTTCATTTAACTTTGGCTTTATGAAAGGAGAGGACTCGGTCAGTATACATTATCTATGGTGAGAATCTCACTTTTGAAAGCATAAAACCAGCATGGTTTCCTCCTCCCCCTGTGGACCCATGGACCATGGCTTTTTAGTATTTGCGTAAAGGGGGTCCTCAAGGAGAATAGGTTGGGAACCACTGTTTTAAGAAAAATACATTCTCCTTTATAGGGTGTGTTCTTACGGTAGCCGAAAGGTGCGCTTCATATACAAAAAAATGCTGTATACACAAAATAGCGGGAAAAGTTGCAAGTACAGAGGAGCGCTGCAAATACAGAAACAAGCTGCAAATACAGAAAAGTGCTGCAAAGTCAAAACTCAGGATACACTAACGTTATCAAAGTTTCTACTACGCTTACATCAATAACTTAAATCAGCTGCTGTGGTTGTAAAATTGTACAGGAGTAAGGCCAAATGTAAAAAACAAATATATATGTACCTTGATGTATTTTCTCTCCTTGTACATACGTTGCTCAAACTGCCCATCAGTACCACGGTTCTTCTCACCATTGTCTGTCTCTTGGGTGAAACTCACTGCTGCCCTAGAGGCCCAGAACGTTTTCTGCTTGCAGTTGTTTTTTTTATGCAGCACTCTGTATTTGCAGTACTTTTCTGTATTTGCATCACATTTTTGGTTTTGTAGCTCGTTTCTGTATTTGGAGCGCTCATCTCTACTTGCAGCTTTTCCCGCTAGTATTTCTGTTTGTATATGCAGCAAGTTTTTGTATATGAAGCCATTTGCACCTGTCGGCCACTGTACATTCTTTCATTTAAAGGTTTGATTGAAATATGAAATAGTAAATTTATTTTCTTAACGAAAGATGCATAAAAATAAGGCTTTTTTGAAAACACTAAATAAAAGTTTGTTTACAAACATACCAATAATTCATAATTGCTAAATTAGGCTAAAATAGAAACTCTGAGTGATACAAAATGAAGATGTTTTTGGGAGTTGTAAGAGCTTTGAAAAGACCTGGGCTTAGTTTTCTGGCCATTGCTAGAAAGGTTTTCTAGAATGTTGCAACCCCCAACTGAACCAAGTCCCCACTGGTACCGAGCCTAGCGGACTAATGTAATGCTGACTAAACATCACAATCTTATCTTCTGGTAAGGTAAATAAAATATTCCCTTTGTCCACAGAAATTGATCTAAACATCATCTGTTCTGAAGCCATACTGAAAGAGCTGAGGGACTAACTCATGTTCTGAAGGCTGAAAGTCCTCGTCTGAGTCAGCCTGGGTCCAAGTAGTGCGTTCTTCCTGTGACTTTCTGTCCTTAAAACTTACTGTCTCAGTAAAGTAGTTGATCAAATCATTTAAAAACTGTTTTTCGTGTCAGAATTTTGTAGTATATTTTTCTATGATATATCACTATTAAGATTATTTTTGTATCAGACCCAGGAATGTAAAAAAATGGGACACATTTGCTATCCAAAAAAACAAATCTTGAAATGTATTTTTCTACCATTGAAATGATGACATTTTTTCCTTCTGCAGAACCACACTGCCAGGAACTATTCCAGTTATGGTGAATACAAAATGCATTTTTCATAAACACGGTTCATATGTATAATTTGCACACAAGTGTTGCATGCAAACTCAAAAATATATCCTCTCAAGTAGTAGCTTTGGCTGAAATAGCACAGCTACATAAATATTTAATGGTTTGCTTGTAGCATTGTCCAAAAACATCTTATTCTTGACTTACTTGCCAGATTCAGTCGCTTTTTGACTCAAAGCTGTGTGGCCTGACGTATGTGTGAGTCAATGTATTTTCGACCACAGTCCAACAAGCATTTGCTTTAGAATCTGATGTTTGTTCAGTCAAATTTAAACAGTTTCATTTGATACTATTTTTAAAAAATCTTATTTATGTAATTCAGGGCAAAGTGTGTCAATGAACTGGTAAAATAGCCAGACTCAGCCAGACTGGAGTTATGATGCAAACACAGATGTTCAGGCCAAAGAAAAACTGAGGCAAATTACAGGGGCCAGCAAAGGGAGAAAATCCTCTCTGACAACAAAGGTGCAAGGTACTACTCACTCTGTGTGTTTATCTCTGTAGCCTGAGGAGTTTGTAAAGACAAATATGCTGAAACCACAGCCTGACCAAGCTAATCTTACTCCAAAATGGTAGTTCAAAGGTACAAGAGTGAGAGAAGATGCACAATATAATTCCAGTGTTTTTCCTCTGTATTTGTTTAGTGTTAAAGGGTGTGTGCACATCTGTGACTGTGTGTTCCCACATACCCAAACTCAATGTCAAACCTATTTCCAAACCACTGATTCAGCTAGTTGTAGAGATATACAGTGGTGGCGCCAGTGCTAACCTTTAGAGATTACGGTGACATTAAAATCTGCGTATGGTGAGTGGGGGGACCCAACCTCTCGGCGCCTCATCTGATGCAAATGTCCTCTTCTCACCTCTATCAGCAAAAGTAATTATGGCAAACCGCTGTGACATCTCAGGCTATGCGATTGGGGGGGAAGAGTATACTGCAGGTCCTAGAAATACACCAATCTCAGTGGGTAAGGAGGAGACAATTATCTTCTCATGTGAAAAGGTGGAGTTAAGAGAGGAGCCCTTGACCCTGATACCACCAGCTCCTCGAACTCAATGATTGTTTGTGCCAGTAGCCTTGAGAGACTCCGTCAAGAGACTACTGATAACATGCTTGAGGTCTAACATTTATATTTGTGAAGCTGTCTTTCTTAACAACCAGTTTTCATTAATATGTCAGTAAGTATGTGTCTCTATATTTTATCATGCATTTTTCCAGTCACTGGACAAATATGTAACTGGTATGCAGATTAGTCACCACTGCAGTAGTCATAAGAAGTCTGTTAGTTAAATGCCTGAGCTACTAAACATGTAAAGGGGCTCATCCATAAAGACTTACAGATTATTTTGGGATGTATACATATTGTGATATGAGCGTTCACAAAATTGTTTGGTGGTATTTATGTTTGGATCGAAATGCACCATTTAAGGTCAAGTTCAGATGTGCAGTATGCAGGCATTTTTTAAAAGAATGTTTTTTTTGCTAGCCTTTTGTGTCAGTTTTCATTGCATAGGGTACCCCTATACCAGGAGTCTCAAGGTTAATTGCCCAAGGACCACTTATGATACTTTCATCTAATAGAAGGGCCACGTCGATATTCAAGTACAAGAAAAAAAAAGTGCAATACTTCATACTTTATTTTAAAGGAGTCATCACCTGGTATATTTGGTTATCCATTCTCCCTTAAACTTACTTTCAATCAATTCTTAACA
>JBBBVU010000010.1:11566524-11583862 GCA_037177055.1 Atherinosoma microstoma
TTAAAAAAGTCTTATTTATTGTTAATTCTATTATATGTTTTTAACAGGATATTTATCATTATATAATACTTATTTAATCTGTAAAGATATAATTAATCCTGATTTGTTTATTTCTTGATATTGTAGTTGTCATTGTGTGAGGTACACTGTTAGAGTTGTGATTTCCGAACTGCATTGATTGCATCACTGAGTTTAAGTTTAATTTTCTATTCCTCGACCGGTAGCCGGTTTGAGTCGCCTTTTCCTGCATTATCTGCAGAACTTGGGTGGTGAAATACCTCAGAAAACTATCTTGCAGAACTTTAAAGCTCAACTGTCCATGTAAAATATCCATTCTGTGTCCATTTCTGCTTCAAATTTGCCGGTGACACTCGATTTGCAACTGAAAACAGCCTGAGAGTAAACTGTGAAGGAGTTAAAAAAATCGGATCATTTTGTTTTTATGATCGTTGAAAACCCAGATCATAATTGAGATTAGAATTCGATTAATCGACCAGCCCTACAAGATGGTTTTGAATAACATTTTAGCGGTTTTGAAGCATTAGTGAGAAAAATCTGTCAGCATATTTACATAACACTAGAAAAAACTAATTATTGTTACGTTTAGATGCATGTTGACATATTAGTTCCACTGAGATCCTACTGGAATTGAATACAATCAAAACTCGTAAAACCAGAAGAACTACTGATAATGGTAACTCCTGCATGTAAATGCTCTGCTTGACTCAGAGGGGAATAGGTACACCACCCGTGCTCTTAATTCCATCGTTTTGCATCATTTTGTAAAAACAATACATCACAGATGTAGATAATACAGCAAAATTCCAAATACATTTTCTGAGCATAAAATTGTGAATATTCTCATTCACATATATTTCTGTTTGGAACTAAAATCATCAATAACTACGATTAGAAAGCAACCTGTGCAGGGAATTTTGACATTCATAATCATATAATGATTTCCAACGGAGAAACAATACATGGCCAGGTTGAACTAAAAATGTAGACTCAACTGTGCATGTAACCATACTGAGTGAAATGATCAGAGCATTCACCCATAAAGGTGAGGGTTAAATGAGAGTGATGACAGATGTGCCCACAGCAACATAACATTAGCAATGCTTACTAATGTTATACTTTGTTAGTATGTAGGTCAAAGCTGTAGAACAGGTAAGGCCAGACATATACTTCATTTTTAACTTCATGCTTAAGTAAAACAAGAAACTGCATATGGCTTTTATCACCCCATGAGCTTAAAATAGCAGTGGCTAACAAAGAAGGACTGTATCCAACATAAGTAAGGTGATTTAAAAACCTTTTACAAACTCTAGCATACTTTGACTCGTCCCCTTTTGATCCCAACCTGAGGTCCGGAAACAACTATTCTCAATGTCTTTTCGTTTACTGTTTGGCTCACTGTCAATAAGTCTCACAATTTGAACGACTGGAACAACCAAAAGTAGCAAAACCAAACTTAAGATATTTCCCAGCGCTCAGGAATAAACACATAGTTGGGTTTACAATGATCTAAGTTGGTCACCACCTCATGTTACACAGAACTAATAAGGTAGGTGTTTTACATTTGGAGTCGTGTCTCCTGCCCCCCAGTGGATTTATTTATGTTCTGCAGTTGAAAACAGCTCTTAAGGATTCACAGGAGACATTAAGATGATTGCCTCCATAGGTTCTGCAAATACTGTAGATATCCTTTTTTTAAAAAAAAAAAAAAAAAAGGTTTTGGCTTTGTTTAAAAGTCCAATAAAAAGGTCAAATAACACAATTTTCCCTCTATTTCATTTTGTAAAGATTAACAGGTCCTTAACTCAATTATGTCATATATCGTCTTAAACTTGCCCCTACCCTTTCTCTGTATTATTTCTTCAGTATGAGTAGTGTTAATGTTTGCGGACTTATATAAAAATGCTCAAAACAAATGCAAGATATGGAAGATTGCTGTCATAAACACATAAATGCATTATTAAAAGCAAGTGTGTTTTTGGACTGTTTTTTGTCTTTTTTGCCATACTGATGTCATTTGCCAAATGTTTTTTGAAATGCCAGTATCTGTAGTTATTTCTCTTTATTACCTGGTATGGTAAAGAACATTTTACAGTACTGAGGAATTTGTTGTGGTGTCAGGTGCAAAACACAGTGCAATAAGTTTCATCTTTGCTAATTTTATTTTATTCTAAACACAGACAGTCTCAATGCTTTTTAAATTTATGCTTGCGTAGTTGTAACTTGTTTACTTCTTATATTCTGCTTCTGATTCAGCTGATAATCCATACAATCACAGTTTATATTCCTGGTTAGAATTTAGTTCTTTTTCCAATAAATGTTCTGCTTCACAAAGCAACTGATTATGGAAAAGGCATAAATGTGATCCAGTGTACTTCCACTTAATTGATAGAGATTAAGAATAAAATATTTAATCAATTTAATCAATAATGATAATTAAATATTGGTTCTATTGGTTGAGTCTTGTGCCCGCTTCTGTCATTATTCTGTTTCTATTTGTTTGTATAATTTATAATCAAACTGCTTGTATGAGCTATTCTTGCAAGCTGAGAGAATACAAAAAAACAAGTAAACATTTATCTAGAATATTGGAATAATTCTGATATTTACATATACATTGTTTCACTGTTTAATCATATTTTAAACAGTGAAACAATCTGGAAAACTGTTTCTTCTCCTCTAATCCCAGTCATCACAAAGCTGTGTAGATGTACAAAGAATTGATAAAGTCAAAGAAATCCCGACTTTCAAGCTGTCAGCTATCAGCAGCATCACACAACTATGTCTAATGCAATCTTTCAATATTTTGCAGGCTGCTGCTCCCATATGGTGTGTTAAAGTTTCCCCCTTGAAGATCCCACCATGCATATTATTGTGTGCTATTTTGGGCAACTCCCCGCCACTCAGCGCGTAGAGCAAAACTTGGGGATTTCACCAAACGTCTGTGCCCACCAGGGCCAGTTCCCCCAGCAGCTGTGACTGATAAAGCGAATCCTTTCTGCAACAGTTAAAGAAAAAAAAAGAAGTAAAACTTGTACTCGTCTCCCTCTTGACTCTCAACCCACAACTTCTGTCTTGTCCCCGAGGCGCGAACGTCCAACTTCCAAATGCCAACTCAGTCAGAAGTTACCGCCGCTATTTCCCTTGTGAAAAATGTCAGATGGATGGTGATTTTCTGCTTTATGATTTCACAGGAGTGGTGACCGTACCATGTCAGGGAGATACTCTGTCCCAGTTTGATAAGTGGGGCATAATAATGAAAATGCCTTTTGGAAAAACTAAGGTAAAGGCTCCTTTAAGCTTGGGCAGGTCTGCTTGAAACTGCAAAGAGCAACATTTATCACACCGTTACCCTTGTTATCCATGCACTTTTCATTCCTGACGCCATGTGCAGATTCATTTATCTGTTTTTTTTTGCCAGTTTGTTAGAAATCTTAACGGATACGGTCAGGAGTCTTCTTCTAACAGGGTTGATTTTTAGGTGTATTTCTCAGCCAGATGAAAGCCTGAGCAGGCTGCAGCTTAGCGAACGTCGTCTCTTTTCCTGAACATGGGGCAGTAATCATGCATGCATTCCCAATCTCAGCCCAAAATAGAACAAGGTGTGAAAACAAGCGCCACTGCACCACTGTTGGGGGGTGGGATGTGAAAGGACGCTCAATGACACGCCGAACACAGTTAACATCACTGCACTTGTTAAAAAAATAAATAGTATATTTTATGTCCACTCCAAGGCCGGCAACATTAAGCCACTAAAGAAAGCAGTCGCAGAGCGAATTCTGAGATTTGACTGTGGGTTGAGGCATACTGACAGAGCAGAAGCTACTTAAAGCAGTTACAGTGAGATTTTACTGTCATTTGTCATATTTCTTTTTCAGACATGAATAGAGCAGAAAAAAGAGGCTTACGGGATATTTTTAAACTCTCTTTGATGACTTATTAGCTGGACTGGAACGCTTTGACTGGTTTAAATTTAAATAAAAATACACCATGTTGATGGCAAAGGACCAAGGATACGTTAACATTTCTGGTGTTATCTGCCACAGAATGGAAAATTATAGAATAAATAGGATTTGAAAAAAAAAAACTCATCTCCATACAAGTCACAATGTATACATTAGAAATATTGCAGTAGCATTTATTCGAGACAGATGCCTTTTTTGATGAAGGAGAAGTTAGACTGAAACTTTTAATATCTTTTGATTACTTTTTAATTGTCTGAATTAGAGATAGAGTAAGTCATTGCCTTTGCTGAGTATTTGGCACAGATGGGACATTCGGAATCTGTTTCATTTTTGGCTGAACTGAATCTGACTTCATCAGTCACACACATTGTCAGTGCTCAGGTTGACAACAAATTTAAATTTAGTTTTAGCCCTATTTAATCATCAGAATCATTTGCCTTTCAGTCTAGTTTTATTCATATTGGATGAAATATTGTAAACAAAATCTACAGTAGATTAAGGGTGAGTAAGGGTGATGCATTAGTTTTTAAAGTTTACCTTGAATTTCTGAAGTCATTATTTACACTTTAGTGGAATACCATACCATTTTATTTCTAAAGCACTTTAAAAACAACATAACACCTTACAGAAGTGCTGAACAATAAATGTAAAAGCATAGAAACACACAAATGTAGACCAAAGATTAAAATACAAATAAAAGATCAAGAACAATAAAACAAAATACCACATAAGAGCTATAAGAAGTTTAAGATAACACAAGAACATACAAAGGGTAAATGGTTAACACAGATGATAACTCACGCTTGCTTGAAAGCCAAGGAGTAAGAATATTGAAATGACATATCTATTAACATGGACTGAATGCTGCATCCCACCATTAGAATGTAATGTCTTCTGTGACTGACATACATTTGGTACATTTTTGTCATGAAACCTATTGCATTGTGGAAGTGCAATTGTGGATTTTCATCTCAGATCAATTACTTCTCTAAGACGTTGACATGACTGCTTTTGCATCTTTAGGTTGGCAACCCTGCAAAAGCACCTGTTTCTGTAGCTCACAATGTAATGTTAGCTTTAGCATGATCACCTATGCACAGATTTCCAGATAGCTTCAAATTTGTGATTTTTACCAGGGATAGTCCCTTCAAAGAGTTTAACTAAGGTCTTTCCATGGTCTTGTTTCATGTCCATATGTCTGCTCCTATCTTTCTCTTTGGTGTAAATATTTTGTCAAATTAGTTTCATGAGAAAAATATTGAAACTAATTGCACCGTATGCTCAGGGGTCAGTCATTTTGGCAGATATTTGACATAGTTTTGATATCTTAGGCTACAGGACACCACTGTACGCGATCTGTTTACTGACTGAATTCTTTGTATTTTCTGGTCACTGTGTTGCTCTGATAAGAGCAGGTAACAATACATTTCACAATGTCACCTAAACAAGTAATATTAGTATATAGTAAGCAACACAGCAGCCCCATGTCTCTTTGTCTATTAACAATAACTAGTGTAACAAATGTTATTGGTTGTGTCAAGTTAAGGTGGACGGCAACATGGATTCATAGAACTGTTCATCAATATTTATGTCGTTGTTAAGATCGCACTGAGATCCAACAGAACCAGGACTGACACATGAGCAGAATCAGCATTCAGCCTTTTGTAATGTAACACCATGACCAGTTGTTTCAGTGCTGTGATGAGGTTGGAACCACTTTCGCTTTCATTCAGAAATGCAATGATACAATAATAATGTTACAACTATGGTAACGATGAACTTATTAATTTTTCTGTTTTTTGTTCAGCTTGAATGCTCAACTGCAGACAAATTTTATTTGATCTATTTCATTTTATTATATTTTCTAACAGGATATTTGTCATGATATAATACTAATGTAAGCTGTTAGGAAGCCAACATAAATTTTAAAAGGATAATTAATCCTGATTTGTTTATTTTTTAATGTTGTAGATTTTGTGTGAGGTAGACTGTGAGAATTTTGATTTCCGAGATACCTTGAATGCATTGCGGTGCTGCAAGGCATTCTGTCTGTCACTGCAAGTTTAAGTTTCATTTTCTATTCCTCAACCCATGGTCGTTTGAATTGCCTTCACCTGTATTATCTGGAGAACTTAGTTGATAAAATGCCCCAGTCTTGTCCAGAAAACCATCTTGTAGAACTTTAAAGTTAAACTGTGTCAGTTACTTTCCACATCTCTTCCAAAATTACACCGACAGCGTGTCCGTTAATTGCGCGTTTAAAAAACTTACCACCGTTAAAAGGAAGTTGCATTAACGCGTTAATAATGCATTAACTTCGACAGCCCTAAAAATCACACATCAAACAGGGTTGGGTATTTTTTAACAAAACACCACACATGGAAATTTGCATGTTCATTTTTATAAAGTATCTTTAGGTTAGCTACTTTAAAATGTACTTTTAGGGAATTGTAGCTGAGCTAGGCATGCATATTTGAAACCAAAGGAAGCTGCTGATCGTTCACTGTTTAGTGACAATCAGCAGCTTTTTGCAGAAACCATGATTAATAGCTCCTGAATTTGCCTGTAACTGAAAAAAAGAAATGCTTTTGGTCACTCTGACGGTGCAATACATTCACACTTTGGCTGGGCTCAGATTACAGGGGCATTAAGGCCTAACTGATATTGGATTACTGTGATGATGATGATGATGATGATGATGATGATGATGATGATGATGATGATGATGATGATGAACAAATGATGAAGATGATAGTGGAGATTACACACATTCCATGACATTTTGAAAATGATCAAGCTAAAGGGAAAAATGCAGAGACCAATGAGATATCCTTGTGTGATTTTATTAGACTATTGCGCAACTACTCGCTTTAACATTGATACTTTGCAGTGAAAGAAAGGAAAAAGCATTAGGCTTAATTAGTGTGGATGAGAAATCTCTTATTCTTCAGCAAGAACTGGAAGTTATTAATCGACTGTCACTTTTGATATTTGTCAGAACTATCTAGCTAACATTAGCCTTAGGGGCTAGAATGTTTACTGTTGCATGGCCACAGCCCCTCTCAGCTGCTCCAGGATCATTAGCTTCCATATACGAGTTCCTGAATGTCAAACATGTTTGTTATTATCAGTCTGATGAGTTTTCAAGTAGAGATTTTAAGGGGTCGAGGACTGAATCTGTTAAACCCTTGGATGACTAGATAATCTAGGCTTAAGAGCGGTACCGACCAAGGTCTGCTTTGAATGTCAGGAGGGTGAATCTGATATAAATTACCCCGAAACTCTTGTAGTCTGAGGCAAGCATTAGACACGGACACTTGATAAATTCCTAATACAAACACAATGTCCTCACCATTAGCTGCCTTGGAAAAATGTTAAGAATGATGAGAAGTCTATCCAGCTGCTGTGCTATTTGTTCCAGCCAGAAAATCAGTTTTACTGAACTTAAAGGTAACTAAAGAACATTTCTCTGGTTTTTCTGACTCTATTGCACAATTGGATACCTAGTAAAGCCAACAAGACTTCTCATTCCATTCTCATGTTTTCATTTCATTGGACAGTTTTATCAGTGCACCTTTACAGTATTATCTCTCATTTGGTTAGTCAAGCAGTCTGTAGAAAGTACAGGTCAAATTACCACAGCGCGAAGTACCCAATCATCCAGTAACAATGATGAGATCTTGTCTAAAATAATCAGATTTCCTTCAGAACCTCTTGAACCTGCCTACCGGCCATCCTCTCTTTTGTTCCTTGGGGTCAGGTGAGGATGGAGCACCTTCACACAATTGCACATGCAGGCCACACAGACATAGAGTAGAGGTCATGAATATTTAAGAAGGGAAAGCACAACACTTGGAGAACTCTAATCTCAATTCAATGGTCCCAATGCATATTTAATTGGCTCTGCCCCTCTTGTTGGACAGCAGGAAAAAGGATAACTGCCTGGACCCGGAGTTGGAGAAAAGTAACTGGCTCTCTCTACCTTGATGAATAAGTAAACACATTCAAGCAGGCAGAGATGCAGTCGGCAGGCTTTGAGTCGATAACAAGTAGATTTGTTTTCTTCTGAAGGCAGTGTTGTTTACAAGCTACCGATTACCCCTCAAATTTGATCCATCTCTCAACAGTTTTCACTTGGCGTCTGACCACATTCCCTTTTTTCCTTCCCACTTGTCTAAATGGTAACCTGCGAAAGTTGTATTTCATGGTGCAATAAAAAAGAAATTAGCTTTTGCCTACATCGAGCTTGTGTTTATGAGACTCCCATACTTACTTTCTATCTAAATTTGGATCAGTTTTAGAGCAGCCTCCCTGCTATGGAGACAAAACTTAATTTTCATGAGATGTTATTCATTGCTTACACTTGAACCTTGCTCATTGCTCAAAGCTAGCTTCAATCAGAGCTTATTTAATGTTAATGCAGCCTTATATAAACTACTTGTAAACAGAATGCACAGTAATATGCAGCATTGGTGTGCAACTCTGCTACAGTGGCTACTCCCGCAATTTGTACGCGGCACATCACAAGTTAAAACGTGCACTTTTTTTACATCAAACATTGATAAGTGTTTTAGTTTTCACAAAATCCAATTCGTTCCAGTGCCTGCATGTCATCAAACAAATAAAAAATAATGTTTACAAAATGGCTTTGTTGTTCAACATACCAGCTTATTAAAATGGCATCTCATTAGAGGCAGTGAGGAGCCGTTTTACATGAGATTAATTGTTTTGGTTTTTTTTAAACCACTTTCTCCTCATTATCATTCTGTCTTGCGAATGGATTCCCTGAAAAAAAAAAAAAAGAAAGAAAAAAACTCAATGCATATTCATTTTACAGGAAGCTTGGAAATTGTTCGGAAATGAGCCAAAGGTGGAGCCAAGCTTGTATGCCGACTTACGCAGAATAATAAACCACAAGAGTCTCTACTCTGGATGTGAGAACGGCTGCGTCTGCGAAATATATTTGTGCTGAAAACACCACTCTCACCTCCAGGACAGACCACGCGGTCTACGACTATAAGCCTTTAAAATGAATTTGTACAAGGTTTAACATGACTTTAATTCATAAATAATGTTAAAAAGATGTGCACAGTAAACAGTTGAGCATTTACAGGCTATTTTGTATTTCTGTTTCCGACATTGGCAGGTGAAGATTTGTATTCAAGGCTTGCTCTTGGCTACTTCTTTCACTCTAAAGACATTAATAATGCACACAGACAAGCTTTTAGGGGATTCTGATTTGCTCTTTGAAACGGTAGAAGGAAATATGCAACATACTCTCCTGATAGAGTGGTCAGGTTGTACTTTGAAGAAATGAATGCTTGTTTCTTCTTTTCATTTCTTTTCCTTTTTTTCTTCCTTTGACATACTATTTTGGATGTGTAATGTGTATTTTTCAACTTCAGAGGGGCTTGCTTGGTTTGAGAGCCTGCCTGAGGCGGAGAACTAAACAAAAAGTTTTTGTTTTTGCCAAGTTATGGACTCTTACCTGAGGCAAGATGGAGCACTTCAAAGGCAAAGGGCATCCTTTGTCAGCATCTCAAACTGACAACAACAGCTCCACCATGAGAGTAATTGCAGACAGAAAGGAATGAAGTTTCTTTTGGCTTCACATCCAAAAACAAGAGACATGGTTTCACTGACCTCTGTGCTCGTACACTCATGAAAATTAAAGTACACCGTCTTTCAAATCTGTATTAGGACATAATAAGAAAAAAATAATAACCATTTTATCCTTTTTCACATCTTGAAATTTAGTAAATGCAAACCCCAGATGAGCATCAACTCTTGACATATTGCACCATCTCATTATTTATTTAATGAAAACAAACTACATCCTCATGATTTGTTTGCTTGTAGAATCATCTTTAGAAGCATTGTTGTAGAGAACATTCTTTACAACGTGAAAGTCCTACCACAGCCTTTCAGTCAGACTGAGGTCTAGAATGTGGTTGATTTTTGTTTTTCAGTCGTTTTGTTGTAGATTTGCTGGTGTACTTTAGATTGTCAACCTGTTGTAGGATCATGGTTTTACCAAGCTTTGACTGGACAGATGACCTCTATATTTGACTCTAGAATATCTATGTATTTGTAAGAGTTCACCGTCCACTCAATGGCTACAAAGTCTCCAGGTCTTGTGGCTGCAATACAAGCCTGAATCATCAGCCCTCCACCAGTCTGTTTAATAGTTTTTATTGTGTTTTTTTTTTCCAAACATGTGGCTGAGGAATCCTTTTTTCCCCACTGGTGAATAATCTTGTGCCAGAACTTCAGCTTCAGCTTTTTGTTTTGGTTAAAACATCTTCAGCTAACACAAGTGCATTTGTATTAGCTGCTATTTACCATCTCAGTTCCTATAGTAGCAGTGAGGGTGTGCTTAGTTTTACACTCTCAGGGCCGGATCTACTAAAGGTTTGCAAATGTTAAAACGTGCACCAACTTGACAGCACATGCAAAAACATGCAGCTGATTTATTAACCAGGCGCACTGAGGATTGCCCCTGTTGAGTGGGCAAAATAACGCCTGCAATCCATTTAGCACATTTGCCTTGGATGAATATGCAATCTGGGCGTTTTTCTAAGCATTCATACCCCTGATTGGGACATCGGTAGGCAACGTGGGGTTCAGTGTCTTGCCCAAGGACACTTCAACATGTAGTCAAGGGAATCGAACCGCTGACCACCTGTTTAGTAGACAACAGCTGTATCCACCTGAGCTTCAGCCGCCACTTCAGAAAGGAAGGTGTTAACTGGCTCAGTTTTACGCACATATGGCTGCAGCTACTGGATGAGAATGCTGCAGAATTGCAGACCTGTATCAGTCTGATTTACAATATTTCAACGATGGAGGCAATGCATTTAGTTTTCATTCTTTAATTCAACTACAATGAACACAGCCAACACCACAATTCAACATGAGTTTATACTAGACAAACCAAACAGAACATTCACAGCAACTGTAGCTTAATTATTATTAAAGCTGACATTATGTCTTTCTGTTTTCCTTTTATTTTGCTAATGTCATATTTTCAACTTGGATACACACAGTGCGCCCCTCTCCTCCAGGCTGAAGGAGAGATTCTCTCCTGTGTTGCTGGTATTGAGAGCCCAACCACTGTCTGTACCCCACCTTCGATCCTTCTTGCTAGGGCATTAATGACCATCGTTAGCCCAAATACAGCGCTGAGCGGCTGTCGAGTGTGGGCTGCCAGCCCGAGTATCAGTCAGTCAGTCAGTGCTGTGTCACAGAAGACACACCTCGTGTCAACTAGATGTCAGACCATCTTCAAGGTCTGTAGACTATTTGATTTGTGCAGCAGAAACTCCATATCCATGTCAAACTAGTGGCAGGGATACCTGTTGTATTATTTTTATTTGATATTTATTTGATTTCATATTTTTTTGAAATTTTATTTAATATCTTTATCTTCACCGGGTTGAATATCACTTTGCACTTTCTGCTCTCCAAACTCGCTGTGGTGCAAACCACGATACACGCAAAACCCTCATTTAAATAAGGGGTCTCCAACACATTTGCACCTGTGGTTCAGCCCCACATTCAAAATTCTAGGTTGCACAGGCAAATTACCACCATAAATTGGGATTTTAGTAGATCCGGCCCATAGTGTCATCAACATGGAGACATCAGAATTTATTTCTGAGCACAAATTAAGAAGTATTTCAATCATCTGTGAAATTGAAGTATAATTGAGAGTTGTCTTGTTGCTTCATTCAGTTCCAGCTGATTAAAGCAATAAAATGCCTCCACAGCTTCAAAAGGCAGGAGATAGGCAACTACTGGAAACTTTTGTATCAATATATGGCAGTGAATTAAAAATATTGCATTGCTGTACATGGTGAAGGACATAATCTAATCAGTGGCATCACAGAAGTAGATAAGGGTAAAAGCTGTAATTCCAGAGACTTTTCCTGCCCCACTGCTGAAAATGACCACAGTGTGTCTGTAGAAGAGGTGAAGAAATTAATAACAGTTACTGTACAATATCAGGCTCTTGGACAGGTGCTTAAATTTCGAGCCCTCTACAGCTACCATGATTTTGTGATTTGGAGCAGAAATTTCACATTACCCACAATTTTGTAGGAAAAGAACTGCAGCAGTTAAACTAGAGTGACAAATTGCTCTGTTGTGGCATTATTAAAAGGTTACAGAATTGGAATCAGGTTTTATGAGGACCTGTGAGCTCATTTCTGTCCCTACAAATGCCACAGTGTTTTGCATAATCAAGGTTATAAAATAATAGGCTGATGATGAAAACTCAAGGTCTGGGCAGTGACCGCAGGAATTTGCTGAACACTCTGCAGTGTTGCCGCTGCACAAATACGGTCGTTAAGGTTGAGTAAGTACAGACGCAAATCCCAGAATAACTCATTAATACACAGCATGTGCTCTTAGAGACTCATGGGAGGCCAAACAGAGTCTACACATGCAGGCTAGATGTATAAACAGTAGGCTGCACTTTTTCATTTGATGTTTTGCAAACAAACATAGTAATAGAAAAAATAAAACCAGAATGTCTCAGCGGATATTCTTAATGCAATCACAGCATAAAGTCAAGCTTATCTTTCACACATATGTTTCTGTGACATCAATGATTTTCTTGAAAGGCCCTTTTCATCCATTAAAGGTTTATTTTTGATTACCAAAGGCGAAGCTCAGCAGGGGCTGCCGCGTCAGTGGTATTGGAGATAAATGTCTTTTGGTGATTGGCCTTCCCACACATCCTTCATCAAATATTCATGATGGAGACAAGGGAGAATCCGAGGATGAAGGGATATAGGATATTCTCCCATCAGTCAAGCACTGGGATAGGTAGTCAATTGATCAGCAGCGAGCCGCCTCTAGAAGTTTGTTTTTGAAACTGGGGAGGCTAACAGGAAATGGGTTTTTCCACTGAGGTATTGTGCTGTTTGTCTCAATTTGTACATGTTTTTTCTCCCCCTGCTTGTGGGTGGAAAGCATGCGTGTGATCTCTTTGGGATTGTGAAGGTTGCTTTTGAAGTATAAACCTTTACAGATTACAGATGTCTGAATTTAAATGGTGCACTCCACTGCACGTTGTAAACACAGTAATAGAGCCTGATTCCCTCTGATTTGAGATGCTTTGCTTCCAGAATCTTTACAAGCTGCAATTACAGATTTTGACATAAATGCTGTTATGATTTTCACCTTTACAACTATTAAAGATGTGTTAGATTTCTCTGAAACATTGAATATTCTGTTATTTCCGTTCAGGCTTGATGTTGATATCCCAAATACCTTAGTTTAGTGTTTCAAAATTATTTATGTGCTGATTAAAATTTTAAATTCCCATCCAGTTTGAAGTAGTGTTTTAGATGATCATACAAAGTTGAAGAGAAATTCCTTGTTTTCAAATTAAACCTGAAGTAGCACCACAGTAGCACTGCAGGAGATAATGAGAAAACTGCAGGAGTACTACAGCCATAAATTCACAGAACCCGTACTATCAATATATCCATCTAATATAGAAGTGTTTGCAATTTTATTTCAATTAAAACAAACTCCAGTGTGATTACTCCATTAATGCAGATCATGTGAAGAAGTGTAAAAGTTGCCATTCAAACCATTTAGTCTTTGAAATGAATTCTGGTCTGAAATATGAATACAGAATAGACAAAAGGCAAGGCAAGTTTATTGGTATAGCACATTTCATGTACATGACAATTCATGGTGCTTTACATACAAACATTAGAAACATTACAGCGGGGTGCAGGAAGCATTAAGAAAAATCAAAAACAAAAGTGAATTAACAAAGTACACAATAAAATAAATAAACTCTCAGAAAATAGTAAATATCACTTATCATAAAAGGCAAAAATTCATAGGCATTCTTATGTATAGTGCTTGACTCTTTTATGTCAAGCTTAACCTGCTTATTCTAAAAGTAGGAACTACATTACTCATTACAGTTCATTGCAAAAGCCCTTTATGACATCTTCTGTCTTTGAAATTTCACTGTGTATTCTGTGCAAATCGAAAAAAAACAAACATATTTAGCCCATCACACAATCAGTTTGTCCTTTATTCAGGTCTCTTTTATTCATCTTTCATTCATCACCTTCAGCTTGGATATAAAACAGATTTTTTTGAAAATGCCATTGTGAACGGCAAAGCATACTTTGATATTTTTTTAATTTCATATGAGCCCAAACACCAATCTCCAATTGTAAATACTTCTTTCAAATGGAAGCCTATTTGTATGAATTAGAAGAGAAGAAAAAGAAAAAAAAATTGGATGCAGAGAGGTGGTTGTAAAAGCACTGTTTGAAAAGTTTGGAAAAAATCTGTGATAAAATCACTCTTAAATTCTAGGTTTGGTGCTATGAAGTTGAAACAGGGGGGTGGCCGTAGCTCAGGTGGATGGAGCTGTCGTCTACCAAACAGGAGGTCGGAAGTTCGATTCCCCTGACTACATGGCGAAGTGTCCACGGGCAAGACACTGAACCCTATGTTGCCTCCCGAGGTGCCTATCGGGTGTATAGACAATTTTCTTTTTGAATCTCCTGGCAGCTGAACGTGTAAAAGTGACAAATGTAAGATTACTCAGCAGCTGGTGGAGGTCATATCTTTAGCAACTACTGATGTGGTAAGCCAGTACTCTGTATTTAGAAAGTGACCCCCAGAACTCAGAAAACCGCAGCAGTAGCCATTGCTTCAGCCGCTCTCTGGTAATTCACATTTAAATTCACATTTAGATGGATTCATCTCCGAGAAGCGAAGGTAGCAAGTTTTGTTTTGTTGATGAATATTAACCAATGAATTTGAAGTAATTCTGTTGTAATTTATCTTCTACTTTATATTTTTTGTGTTAACACCTGTGTTGTTTTGAAAGCTGAATATGTCAAGCTCATCCAATGCGTTGCTAGTGCCGGGGCATGCTAATGACTATGAGCATCAATGGTACTAGCTAAGGTGACCAGATATCCTCTTTTGGACATGTCCTCTCTTTGAGAACTATGTGTCAGGCTAGAATTTCTAAATTGTCTGGGATTTTCCTATATCTTGTTAACATCAGATCTACATTGCATTTCACCCCCACACTCACTGATACTCTCTTTACTTATAGCCCGACAGCAGAGATCAGTGGAAGTGAGTAGGGGAGGGATGAAAGCGAGGTACAAGTTTTGCTCAGTTTCTGCCTGTAGAGAATTACCGTCACTGGTAGATTGTCGTCTCTCTTCAAACATTCAATTGGTCACCATGATGAGCAAAATGACTGCCCCAGCACGAGTTTCCCCGTCTACAACAGCACCGAATCCACAGATAGAAAATGCTCAAACGTAAATGTAAATTCACGGATGAATTAGAGAAAAAAATACCTTTGTTTGTGTCTTGGGGTGATACATGAGAAGCTCAGTGCATGACATGCAAAGCAGGGTGCCAGATATCTGGAAGCTTACATCAGTTATGCAGAAAGACAGATTTGACTTCTTTATTGCTTTATAAAGGGACAAACATTGAACAGAAAGAATAAACACTTGGCCAAAAGTTATCTTTGTAAAGTACCAAAACCACCACAATGAAAGTGCAAAGCATTTTTCTTTTTTTTTAATTTACACTTTATATAATCTTTAGCCAAAAAAAGGGAATAAAGCAAGATGACATTTTATATTGTGGAAAGTAAAAATAGATTTGGTAAAAAAGTTCAGTGCAAAGTAGCTGCCTATTGGCTACAATGTTCTTAAAGGCCAATAAAGCTAATTATCCTACTTTAGTAGCCTTGGCTGTGGACATATATGCATATATTCACATGGTGCCACATATGACAGACTACCCACCCAACACCCCTGAGGTGTCCTCTTTTTGACTAACTGAAATCTGGTCACCATAGTACTTGCTGACAGAGGTGTCAAAAGTATTTACATTCATTACTCAGGTAAAAGTATAGATACTAGGGTTTAAAAAGACTTATGTAGACGTTGAAGTATCAACTCAAGCTTTTTACTCCAGTAAAAGTGTAAAAGTACTGTTTTCAAAACAGTATAAAAGTAAATGTAAGGGGAAGAAAAATGGACAAAAGCTTAGGCAGCACCACAGGGATCGATAGTTTACTACCCCCCCCCATAAAACAACATTATTATTCTAAAGGCAACAATGGCTAAATATTAAAAATTTAATATGTTAATGTTAAAAAATGTGGGATCCTATAGGCTACCTGTTGTCTTGAGTCTCTGCCACGGACATCTTTGTACCAGGCAACATACAGTATGTCTACTATGTCCTCGCTAGACTGGGACGTGATTTCAGTAGGATGTCGGAATGGTATATGTTTATGCTTATCATCCAACCACAATCAATTCAAATTCCCCCATTCATCTGGAACGTTTTTTTGTGTTTTTTTTTGTGTGTTTTTTTCATGATGACAAGCTGGAATAAAAACAAGCTGGAATGAAATGGGAGTAGCAAGGCTATTTCTAAAATGTAAGGACTGAGTAGAAAGTACATATAATTGTGTGAAAATGTAAGAAGTAGAAGTAAAAAGTCAGCTGAAAAATAATTTCTCCAATTAAGTATAGATACCCAAAATGTCTGCATAAGTAAGGTAATGTATTTGTACTTTGTTACTTGACACCTCAAGTGTTGCTGATGAAATAGGTTTTTGGACTAGATTTGGATCTATCTAAGAGGGGCTAAGGTAGCAAGCTTTTCTTTTGTCTCTGAATATCATCCAGTGAATGTGAAGTCATTCTGAGGCTATGCATTTGCTGCTTTATATTCTTTGTGTTAACACCTGTGTAGTGTTGAAAGCTGAATATGTCAGGCCCATCCAGTATGTTGTTTGTATAAGGATACTAGTTGCTAGCTGGGGCTAATGACCTTTGGCGGTAGCCTACTAGCTGATGCAGTCGGTTGCTGGGCTAAATTTGTACATAAATAGCTCCTTTCTTGTAAACCCCAGCTTATCTTTTACCAATGGGGATTTATCTGTGGCGAGAAAAATAGTTAACTTAAACAAACGTATAGCCTCCAATGACTTCTTGGTATTCTGAGCAAAATGTGATGTGTGGTTAATTTTATTTTTTTTTAGACTTCATGGAAAATAGTAAGCCCAGATATACTCCCGCAGTTTTAACCAGTGATGGTGGGACCGTAGGCAACACTGTTCCCCTTGTGTTAATGTTCATAGGTTGTGGCTTTGGGTTTTGTGAGTCTGCAAGCCCTTTACTATGCAATTTAAAATTGTATTTACTGCATAAAAAAAAATATGAGCCTCTCACATCAAGAGATGTGAGAGGCAACCTCTGGGGCCGAGGTTGCTGAGGTGGTTAAAAAGCTCCTTGGTGCTAAGGCCCCGGGGGTGGATGAGATCCGCCCTG
>JBBBVU010000010.1:11589048-11600101 GCA_037177055.1 Atherinosoma microstoma
GACTTCACAACTGTCTTAATGTGACTACTGAAGTCCAGGTCTGAGTCCATGACTACACCCAGGTTTCTGGCTCTGTTAGGGTGAAATGCAAGTTATAAAAGTTCATTCTTTGAGGGGTTTTTTTCTTCCCTTTTTATATCATTCTATTTTTTTTTAAGTTTATTTTTAATGTACTTTTAAATGCTTCCCACTATAATGCTTCTAATGTTTTATGTAAAGCACCTTGAATTGTCTTGCACATGAAATTTGGTATACAAATAAACTTGCCTTACCTTTACAGTCTACGTGGGCTTCCTAACAGCTTACATAAGTATTATATAATGACACATATCCTGTCAGAAATATACTAAAATAAAAGACTACATAAGAATAAAAAAAAGATTTGAAAAAATTCTGTGATTGATATGCGATCAATCGCAAATTAACTCAAGACACTCATGATTAATCGTGATTCAAAATTTGAATCAACTGACTGCCCTAATATTTATTAGAGCAATAAATTTATTATTTATTTATTTATTTTGAACTGTAATTTTCTAAATGTTCAGGATCTGACTACTCATGTATGATACATATATGATGTCATTCCGAACATAAATTCATCTTCTAGTGTTCACATATATATCAATTCCCTTGTTTATCATTTTCACTCCCCTCCGGTATTGGTTTGTCTGCACAACAACATAACTCTGCTTGCTTTGATGTCAAGGACTGATGTGCCGAAGATATTTAGCTGAGAGCCATTTCCAAACCTCAAGGCGCTGGTGTGATACAACCAGGTGATATTTTCCTTGAAGGATTTTTGGAGGCTGTCTGGGTAAATTCTCTTATCTCATCCACAAGCAACTTATCACAAAGGATTCTAGCAGAGTTTCTTTTCTACAGCTAGAACAGTTATACAAAAGAAGAGTGAATTGAAATCATAAACTGCAAGTTTTTGGAAATCTTCATCAAAGCTGAACATTTAGTCGCTACAATGATAAACTAATTGAATTTTTGAGGTCTTTTGTTTTGAACGCTTAGCTTTTGTCTCAGTTTTGTTCACAGGGAGTCCCTTTTTGTCTGTCTAACAGGATTTTAACCTCTTACTGACTGCATAGTATTCACAATGAGCTTTGGACGGACAGTTTAGGAGTTAAAAGCTCACTGTGGTGGGAGGCAGGAGAAAAGCAGTGTCCTGGTTTATTTGGTCCAAAACGCACACACACACACACACACACACACAAACACAATGTGCATAAAGGAAATTTAACAGCTCCAGCCTGCTGGAAGTGTGCTCTGTTCTGAAATGGTGTTGGAACCATTCGAGGGACTGTGGTCTTTCCAGGATGACACACCCATTAAAACACACATTGTCCATTTCACTGCTGTAGCTCCCCTCTGGATTCAGGCCATAAGAATAAACACAACAACACACACACAAACATCTTGTTAATGGATGCTGACAGTTACCTCACACCACCATCCATAAGTCTGTATACCGCTTTCTAGTGTACTTCAAGAATATAAAGTGGTCTGAAAATTGGCATCATAATGTTGTGGGTGTTGTGCTGTACATCTCAGCCACAGTTAAATCTAGGGTAGCATAAGCACGCATGTTTCCCAGCTGCGCCTTTGGCAGTTTGAGCACCTCATCCTCGTCCTGCCCAAACTGAATTATTGAAATAACAAAGGCTCCTTTCTTTGTCTTGCTTAATTAAGCTGGACAGTCAAGACTCCAGTTGTTGAGATCAGCTTCCTTTCCAATGTGAAACGCAGAAATTGTCTTTTTATATCTTTTCCTATGAGATGACCCACACACAAATGAATTTCTTTTGGTATACGGCAGGCATCTGATATCAGCTTATTTTCATGCAAAAAGAAAAGGCTGCTGCAGAGTTTTCACTAGGGTGGATGAGGCAGGTCCTGAAGAGGAAAGAGAGCTACCTGAGCTGTGGTGTCAGGAGGACTCTGGTAGTTGTAGCCATCAGTAAAGATTCCTCCTGAGTGGTCCTAATGATTTTTTTCATCATCATGCTGCACTCCAGCAGAATGCTGCAGTTTACAGGAGACATGCCACACATACAGTGGAAAAGATGCATTGTATTATTCTGCCTCTGCATTCTGGCTTTTTTTCCTTTCTACATGTTATGCATTATAATGCAGTTGAGTCTCTCACATTAAGTTAAGAAAAGACCACATTTTGCACGCAGTTCGATTATATGAAATCATTATTCAACACAAATTGTCAAAAAACACTTTTAGTCAAACACTGAGCCCGTTATGTTGCAAACATTTCTGTTTTATTAACCCAGTCACACCATTCCACTGGGGTCCTAACTGCATTAAACTACTAAAACTTCCTTGTTCACATACTGTAGCTAGTAATGCTTATTTATTCTATTATATCACACATATTTACTTAGAGAGGCCATGTATATTAAACCCTATTGAGTTTATAGTTGCTTGGAACAGGCTGCAGTGGTGGGTTATGTTAAATTCAGTTTTCAAGTGTGCACAAAGAGGTATTGACAAGTCAAATCCCTGCAGAAGCCGACTCCCAATGCAAGTGATCGATGTGTGCGGTCATTGAACTGAGCTTATAGGTAGTTTGTATTCTATTAGGCATCTCAGGGGCTTTGCAGCAGTGGAACAAAAGCACATGCTGATGCCTAATTGCTGGCAAGGAAAAGACCAACTCTACTGTTATGTCTGAAGGGTGTAACATCTGCTGCTGTTAATTCGCTTTTTCTCCTTCAGCCGATGAAAAGTTGCTAAGAAAATTTTGCCAGTGTTGTTGTGACTGAGGCTGATGTATGAATCTGTGCTAGAAGCTTTCATCACTGCGCCATCAGATGACAACAACAGACTGACCATATCATTTCTTTGGATTACTTTTGTTGGGGATAGATGAACTCCACATGTGCTGCAAATTTAAATCCTCACATTTTCTATGTAGATGGAGCAGTCTTGTAATGCCATAATATACAAACATGATGATGCTTGGAAATTGAATGTCATCAGCTTCTCTGAGTAAATATTGATTGCGTCTGATAGTACAGCTAACAGAAGCTATGTCCATCGTACTATTCACACTTCACTACTCCCATTTCACTGTTATTTATAGCAGCTTTTAATCTTGGCTTTGAAAACCTGTGTAAGAAATCCAGTAGAACATCTTGTGAGCACAAGTCCATTACATCTTGCTGTCCTTCATAAAAATTATACAATACTGTTTGGAGATATGGATTATTTTGAATTCATAGAAGTTATTGTGTTCATGACTTCCTTATAGTATGTCCTGGTTGTTTTTTTACTCTATAATTTCATACTCAGCTATTTGGTAGTGCAAATTTTACAACCCCAATTCTCAAAAAGTTGTGATGCTGTGAAAAATGTTGATAAAAACGCAATGCAATGGGTTGCAAATCTTACAGATTTATATTTTATTCCCAATAAAACATAAACAATATATCAAATGTTGAAACCCAGATGTTTTTTTCCATTTCATGGAACATATGAACTCATTTTGAATTTAGCAGCAACACATCCCAAAAAAGTTGGAACATGGACAACAAAAAGCTGGAAAAGTGAATTGGCACAAATCAAAAACGATAGCAGGAGAAAAACCTGAACGTCATTATGCCGAACGTCAAGGATTGTCAATCTCCGCTGCCAATCTACTTCTGTGACGTTCGGTGTAATGCCATGTGCTTTTTTCTGTGTTGTTTATGTATAATTGGAAATAACATATATGTTTAATAAACCTATTTGTTGTTCCCATAATTATAATAAACCATTTATGAGATTTTCAAACCATTGCATTCTGTTAAAGGATGGGCATTTTAGGTGATTTCTGAAATCGATTAGTCAGGCCTTTCAAAATCGATTAATCGATTAGTAGTGACGTCATCAATAATAAAATGCAATATAAAACATGTGTGAGGTGTTATTTGTATGTGTGCGTTCCATACATGAGTGTTTTTCACTTTGTTATATGTCTAAAATGTGTACTCTGGGGTGCTTTATTGTTTAGCAGGTAGATGAGATTGTGGGTCAGGGTGATGTCGGGATCATGGTGTGTTCCAGTTGTCTCGGAATTCCGAGCTGGCGAGAGTAAATGACGTTGTTACCAGTTTGTTGGGGTTTCAGTTGCACCAACTCAGAAAAAATAGACGTCTCCAAAACAACAAGTTTGTGAGCGTCTACAAATGATGATAACAATAGTAAATCACAGACTCGTTGTAAAAACATGCACTATGAAAACTTCAACCAGTTTTAGCGATAATTGAATGATAAACCACACATATAAATGCAATTTTTCTCGAGTAAGCCTGCCATGACAAGGTAATTATGATAACAACAACCCGCTTTTGTTTATACTAGAGACCTAATGGAGACAAAATGTATTATAAATAATTTTGATAATGGCACAGGGCGCAGCCATCTTTAAATCTGGTATCTCGGGGTCATGCAAATTACGAGTTCACAGCTCGGAATTCCGAGATCGCCTCGTCATTTCTGGACAGATTATCTCGGAAATCCGAGGACAACTGGAACGCACTATCAGACCTCGTCTGGCTGGGTTTATGGGGCAGCTGTTATACATAGGGAAGTAAACACTGCGCTTACAGGAGCGTTCAGAAACAACAAAAACAGATATTTTCCCCGTCTTTTCGTCAGGTCTTTTTGCTCCTGAAGTGCAGCGTTTCTGTGAGGGTTTAGTAACCTGGCTACTCTGTTGTCTCCACCATCAGTGAAAACTCTGACAGAAACAGCTGTTAAACCTTCCTGCTTCCGCCTCCAAACCAAAGTCGGGAAGCAGAGGCGAGGTGGATTCTGCTGGGTGAAGCAGCAGCTAGCTTCAGCGTTAGCATCCTTCTCTTTACCCAGCATCAGTGAAGCAGACACAGGACTCTGCGCCGTTCCGACTAATCGATTAATCAATTAGTCGTGCACATCCCTAATTCTGTTTATTTACATTTTATAATTTCCCAACTTTTTGGGAATTGCGGGTTCTGATTACTTTATCCTTTTATAGAATTTGTGTAGAAAACCTGACTGAGTCATCACCACCTGTGTTGATGCTGTATGTAGATCAAATGTGAGAAGACAATATATTTTATACCACTATTTTGTCATATTTTTGAAAATAAGTGACACCAAAATAATGTTTGAAATATTAAGCCTTGTTATTGTTGCCCTACGGAATTGAAAAATAAAAATAACCATTGTAATTTCTTTTTTGTTTTTGCCTGTAGTTATGTTAGCAGTTATGTTATTCCAATATGTTTAGCTCTATGTGGAATTTTATCAATAATCCTACAGAAAGATGGAAACTCCACTGGTTTTGATAGCATCTCCTTCACCACATAAGCAATAACATGTTTGATTTCTCTCCAAGTTATAGCTTTAGCCAAATTGACAGCTAAATTTTTTTGTGAAACTTTAGCACCAGCTGAATTACCAGTGTTGTTGCTCTGTGCTCAGCCTACAGGTTCTTCTTCAATCTGAAGTTGAATTCTTCACAGCTGACATTTAGTATCCCTCAGGCACATTATAAATTTCACCTCTTGTCCTTTTCACACAAATTTAATTGTGTTTGTGATTTCACATATAACATTAGCTCAGCTATTATTGTGGGTCATTTGATCGGGTTTTAGGTGTGTAAATCAGCATCCTCTGTGGAAAAACCCCCGGTGTCTTGGAGCAGAGGGCTCTGTTCATTTTATCATTATTTTGAAAACTGAGTTAATGTTGTTAGCTAGGTTTTAATAATTAATGTTTGGTTGGGTTGTTAACATGTTTTTCGATCATGTGACAAACTCAAAATGCACATTTGTCTCTGCTTTACAAAGACTTTGGTTTGGCTTTATTTGACAGGTCACAAAGAAGACTAACATCTTTGACTAAAGCCTCTTTCAGACATGCTCTGAAAAGCGGTACTGTTTTGGACTTTGTCTTTTATATCGGTTGCATTCAGACAAACGTTCCGCTCTTTTACCTCTGAGCTGTAGCAGATATTTACCAGCTAGCCCCCATGTCATAAGAGCGGAAATGTTGCGGCACGTCGTTTTGCCTGAACGCAAAGGAAATGTTCTGGACATGTCGCAACACAAAGATGTCCTACCATGTCTTGACAACCGACTTATCCGGAACATTTGCCTATGTGTAAACGTAGCCGCAACGTTAAAAGTCTGTAAGGAAGCAATATGTTTGAAAAGACAACTCCGGTTAAAGAGCGGATGGTCTTTACCGCACATATTCCGCAATGCAAGTCTGAAAGAGGCTTAATGGTTATATATCAGTTAAAAAGGGGAAATATTTCTGTGTTTATTCACATTTGCTGCCATCACTGTTCAGTTTTCCAGCCCATTTCATGGACTTAACTAAATAAAAAACATGAACATAGTTAATCTCTTGAAAAGTGATGACTGAAATACTTTGGTCTTAAAATTAATTGATGATTATTCATAAACGTTTCTGGAGAGCTGTACCAAATCATCCCAGTGTTGGTTGTCATCCTGAAGTACATAATCAATCCTTTTGTGAAGCACCAGCATATGAATCAGCCATGACATTGATGACAAGAAGTTGTGCATTCATGCTGCCTCTACATGCATCACTTGTCTTTGTTTAATATTGGTTAAATGTGGAAATGAATAAAACAAAAGGGCTGACATAAAATGTACTGATATTTCAAATTTGTGTTAATTTGATGCCTGGTTTTATAAACCAGCCCATCATCTATTTTTAATCAAACAAATATTAAGTGATTTCTAGAAAATGTCTTTAATTTGCTGCAGTCCAAATAAGTACCAAGATTATGTTTATAGTGTTTATCTGTCATCAACCACAAATTTGAATTTCCAGACTTGGTAGAAAATTTATGTTTTTGAAAAAGGCAATTTAAGACAGTACAAAAACAGTGACTAATGGCTTAAGAATCAAGTGATGTTGTTGCACTGATTAAATTCCTGATTATTAGGGGTAAAAACTGAAAATATGCTTTGCACAACCTCTCTTTGGCAACTCCTTATCCTCCTCATCTTGAAGTGCCTTCAGGTTCTTTATCATGTAATGTACTACGCAGTTTGTTAGGTCGACATTACTTCCCAAGATCATTATCCTTCCCCCTCCATCGATTATATCGGGTTAGATATTTATTCAGGAATCTTTACAATGTTCAGTGATAATGACACACCATCCATGGGTGTATGATTCCACAATTAATTTCCCACTAATCTGTTCACTCTTGATCAAAGAGGCAAATTATTTGCATCTCAACCCAGATTCAACCCAAACAGGACTAACAAGTCTTTTTGTCTCCTGCAGATCCCAGTGATAGTGTGTACAGAATGAGGCTGGTGTGGAAATCTCTGGACAAGAAGAGATGTCTCAGGAAACGTTCCACAATTCCCTTCCTTGGCTTCCTCATCACCTTCCTTCTCTTCTTGAACGTCTACATTGAAGATGGCTATGTCCTGGTTAGTAAACAAAATTCTGTTGTAGAACTTTCCAGAAGTCAAGTTCAAATAATTTAAATAAACACTGTTCTTCAAAAATATTTGAATGAATTGCAAACTATATTGTCACTCCAGTTCCATAAGTTTTTGAAATCCTGCTGAAATGATATAAGTAGATTGCAAATTGTTGTATTTTCATGAACCTTTAGCACAAATATGTCCAAAGTCAGACCTGGAGGGCCACTGTCTTGCTGGTTTTGGATGTTTCCTGCTGAAGCAAACCTGAATCAGTTTGATGGGTCAACATGCTTGAGCAGCACTTGACAACAAGCTGTTGAGGAGAGCCATTTAATTTGAATCAGGTGTGTTGGATCAGGGAGACATCTAAAACCTGCAGGATTGAGGCACTTGAGGACCGGAGCTGCACACTCCTGCTTTAGCATATGTCTTGCAGTAGCTGACAGTGCTGAAAAGCAGGCAGTCAGATGAAGTTATACACCTGGCATTGACTTGCTTATCTGTGGTATTTCTGATACCTCACTTTGGTGTCAAGCTGGCTGATGTCATGGTAGAGCAAGAAATCTGTTTTGTGAAAAGTCAACAAATGACAATATTTTTATTCATTACTTTAATGTTTGTGTGTGAAATCCAAAATACTTCCAAATGTTGTTTCTCAGATAATTTGGTGTTGTGATCTTCAGTTTTACTTGCTAGTTTTCTCCACTTTTGTAGCAGCATAGCAAACATAAACATAACACAAGCTTATATCAGGGTCATTTAGGTCAAGCCGTTCTCAAAGCACCCTATACTGGATTACAAAACAAACTACTTCAAAGTAGGACAAACCTTTATATCAGGGCTATTCAATTTGGTCCCAAGAGGGCCGCAGTCCTGCAGGTTTTCAGTGTTTACCTGCTCCGACACACCTGACTCAATTAAATGGATCCAACAGCCTATGAAGTTCTGCACCATTACTCATCAATGTGTTGGAGCAGAGAAACATTGAAAAGCTGCAGGATTGCGACGCTTGTGGATAGTTGAATAGCAATGCTCTACACAGCCTGTGATCTGAAGTACTTACAACCTGGGCTTTTTTTGTTTTTTTGTTATTTGAACAGGTTATTGTCATTCCATGTTTCCCTATAAACAGATGTCAAGCTTTGAATATTCACAGCTCTATGGTGCTAGTTTTCTTGCATTTATTTTTCAGGAAGCATTCTCCAAATTAGCAACTGCATATCTGTTCCTTCTTCATGTCTGAGCAACAAATCTGATCAAGTATGCATCTGAATCCAAATGTGTTCTATTTGTTCACTGCTCCAATTTTTTCCCTTTTATAATGACTTGTTTTTAAAGGACACATTAAAATTTTTATAAACTGGACCCATGTTGAAATCATCCAGATGATCTATCTTTTATTCATGATGTCATCTGAATTTGGTGATTCCGGTACATTATCTGTGTTTGTTATTTCAATTATTAAGAAGTAGTTTGCATTTTTAGCTCACTTGTGCTTTTCTCAAGGCCATATGCTCAATTATGCCACTAGGCTTTATAATTCCTTTTGTTCAAAGAAATTGAGCATTAATTACATCTAAACAACAATTTTCTCAAATTTGTATGAATATTAGAGGAATGGTTGAAAAAGGGGAAACAAATCCTTTTTCTAAAAAAATGAAATAAATACATTTTAGAAATTCATCAAAATTGTTTATCTATTCTTCAAATAGGATGTTTGATGATTTTTTGTGTTTATTAATGTTTTGTGGTCCATAACTTGTTTTTCATATTGTGTCCCAGGAAAGTGATAAAAGACAACTCAGGGAAGCATCGGTCCATCCTCAAAGCTCAGAGCGATATGTTCACACCTTCAGAGACCTCAGTAATTTCTCTGGAACCATTAACGTCACATACCGCTACCTTGCTGGAACCCCACTGAACCGCAAGAGTAAGTTTAGGGGTGTTTTTCTTTCGTTTTATTATCTAAATGAAAAAAACGTTTGCTGTGTGTTGCATTATGTTTGAAACAACATCCCAAAATCTTTTGACAACTGTCCCTAAAAAGATGAGAACTTATATCAGCTACCAGACTTTTGGAAACAGAACTTTGTCCCACTTCTGGTTAATAAAAAAGATTCTGGTTGCTCAACAGTCCTGTGTCTTATCTTGTTGTATTTTATGTCTTATGACCCGGAGTTCTGTTATGAGCACATACTGCTGTAGCAGATGCATTATATTGCTGATATATGCAACGCCTATCTTTAAAAAAATGTAATTTGGATGGAGCATTTGTTTTTCTAAAACTTGTGTAGACCTTTCAGCATTGAAAATGCCTTTAGAGATGTGCAGGTTTAAAATTCCATAAGAGACGCTGGCACTTAAAATGAGTGCTTACAACATGCAACAAAATAGTGTATTTCCACTTTGGTCTGGAGGAAGTAATGTTAATGATTCCCAAAAGGAATTGCACATTCCCATTCTTCTGATTACAGAACAGTTTGCCCACTGACATGTCTCTAGATTCTCAGGAACTTCGTATGATATTATTTACTGTAAATGATGCAATGTTTAAGACAGGGATGTCCATTTCCAGTTCTCAAGGGCCACTGTCCTGCAAATTTGAGATGTCTCTGCTTTAACACACCTGACTGAAATGAATGGTTCATTCAACAGCCTGTCAAACTTGACAAGCTGTTGAGGAGCTCCTTTTCATTTTAATCTGGAGTGTTGGAGCAAAAATATTTAACCTGAAGGACAATGGCCATAGAGAACTTGAACTGGACATCCCTTATTTAAGGTCTCCAATTTTACATTAAGTTATCCTTTTATGATATTGCTTTACAATTTACAGACAGTATTTTTCCATATTTCTGAGTCTCTGAACTTCTTTACTACTGAGAGACTGCCTCTCTGCTCTCCTTATTCCCAGTCATGTCATCTCTTCTTACCCTGTCGCACCCATCACTCTGGATGGGGATGCAAACTTGTCATTTGAGCATTCTGAAACAGGACAGCATCTTTTCTATCACCACAGGATGCTTTCCAGTGTAGTTGTTTAAGAATGAGAAGCTATTCCCTTCACATATTTACTTAGCTGGTGACTTGTTTTATTTATTTATTTATTTATTTTGCACAGGCTCTGATTGTTACCAGTATATAGACTCAAAGCACCTGTTTAAGAGTTGTCATTTACATATTTCATGATATTACACATGCAGATGAAATCATTCAATTGTCACTCAGTTGAAGATGCCACAAAATGAAAGTAAAGAGATGTAATATTAGGCTCCCCTTAGGAGAGCCACTCATGAATACCATGAGAAGTACCCTGAAAGCTCAAGAGGCAGTCTGTAATTTTACTGTCAAAATTCTATTCTCAATGTCAAAAACTTGCACACTTCATTTTGCATTCTGCAAATATTCCATCTGATATCGTTGTGAAATAAAGTGTCCATATTTTTCTTCACAGAGTATCTCACTATTGGATTGTCGTCAGTCAAAAGGAAAAGAGGAAACTACCTCCTGGAGACGATCAAATCCATCTTCGATCAGTCCAGTTATGATGAACTGAAAGAGATTGTTGTGGTGGTTCATCTGGCAGACTTTGA
>JBBBVU010000010.1:11613837-11627817 GCA_037177055.1 Atherinosoma microstoma
CGTGTGCGGCGTGTGAGCGTGTGAACAAGCCGAAATGCGTGTGTCTCACGCCCAATGCGTGAGAGTTGAGAGCCCTGTGCGGTAGGTCAATAAAAGTTTTCAGCAAGTTGTCTAGAAAGCCAACCATGTCGGTGCCCTCTCTGTCTTCATGTATTCCATGAATCCCCAGGTTGTCTCTCCGCGCTCGAGCCTCCTGGTCAATCAGCCTCGCTTCCAAGCTAGCCTGGCGCTGCGTTAGCCGCTTGACTAACGTTGTTGTTACTTGAAGCACAGACTCCGTTTCATCTATTCTCCCTTCTACTTCGTCCAGTATATCGTTTTCCCTCTTTATCTCCTGTTTTATGTCAGAGAGTTGCGCCCTGTTGTCTCTTCTAAATTCACGGATTTCGTTGAGGATACTATTCAGGCTAGCTTCGGGGCTATCTTCCTCACTTTGGATTAGCTCTGGAGAGTTACTTCGGCTGTGCCTCGGGTTTGGGTCATCTTCTGTTAGGGCCATGCTTAGTCCACTTCTAGTAACCCCTTTCCTCATTCTTTAAAAAAAATCACGTTTTTGGGGTTAATATGTGAAACCTTTAGGGAGCTAGGAGTTAAGGCTGCCATCCTCTCAGAACCGGAACCGGAAGCCTCTGTAGAGGGATTTTAATTCTTACACCGTCACTCTCAATCATCGAGAAGCAGCAGCAGTCTGTGCAGCAAATCAAAGAAGCAAAGGTCACAGCCTGTTTGATTTTCTTTTGTGGGAGGAGGGCACCATGTCTTATGGTGCAGACCCAGTACGTCATCAGGCACTCACCAGAACTGGATCAGATCTTGTCAATAGCTTTTGATTGGATCTATTTTGGGCTTTGTGTTTCATGGAGTGTTTGAATCTCAGACCTGTATGTGCCAGGTGCATAGGCTAAAGTGAGGGGGGGGGGGGGGGGGAAAAAGGACAAAAAGATAACATGTTGAAAAAAATTTGTAAATAAGAGTTCAGAACAGAGTAATAAAAAGAGTGAAAAGTACTGATTTTTAAAGGAAGATGAAGCAGGGAAACATGAAACCATTGCAAGAAGATGAATGACTTCTAATAACCCGGCCAGCATCCTGTGATTCTGTGTCTGCCAGTGATGGAGGGGCCCCTCTGTGTTCAGGTGCACCCGGTTTGATGAAAAGCCAGTCACAATGGATACCAAGACACCTGAGCCAGCCTGCGCCACTGACTACTGAACCAGTTTCCTGATGAGAAAGGAAAGGAACATATTCTTAACTGCCAACGCTGGGATGAAAATGGCCGAGGGTAAGGATGAAAGCGCATCAGGCATTCAATCATCATTTGTTTCCAGATGGCCAGAGAAGCAAAGCTGTAAAATGTGTACAGAGCGGACGCTGGAACTGTTACACACTGTAGAAAGGAATGATGTATAACTATGCAGGTCATGGGTATAATTACAAGGTTTCAGCCACACTCTTATGAGAGCGACACAGACAGCTTAAGAAATTCTTTTAATTTGCCAGCATGATGTTGAACATTAACCATGAACCGTTCCAGCAGAACACTGTGCTTCTCTTTAACAACTCCCCGTGGCACTTATAGGTTCTTCTTGAGGAAAAGAGATAAAAGGGATGGTGCTGGAAACAAAGTTGGAGCTGGCTTCTGCCTCTAAGAGAATAGTCCCAACAGAGAATGAGAGTTTAATCGCTCCCAATTGCCTTGCCTCATAAAGGTGTGACCCCCCCCACACACACACACACATACCTCTGCCTCCCCTGCTTCCACTACAACCCTTCCATCTGTCTCTCGTTGCTGCCAGCGAACAAATCTCACCGCGGGGATATGTGCCACTTCTTTTCCTCCATCTTCTCTTTCCTCCCTCGAAGCTTTTGCTTTCAGCTTTGTAATGCTTTCATCCAACTGGGAGCAGAAAAAGGAGTAATCAAAACAATTACCCAAGTCTCACTTAATTTCATTGGGGACTCTTTTTTCATGTGAGTTTTCCACCAGAATGAAACAAGTTGCTTCTTGGGGACTTTTTGTGGAACATCACACAGGCAGCAACTGTGACAACACAAGAGAAGCTTCAACAAAGTGCAAGTGTTACCTGCAGATTTATCACATGGCTCTTTCAAGAAGAGATTTGCAAACCAATTACCAAAAAGAGAGCTAAATAGACAAGAAGTTAAAACACTATTCATTTCAAAGCAGGCGCTTTGATGGTTCCACATGGGGACGTAAAGTAGAGTGGGCTGTATCACTGTGCAGAACACCGATCGGAACAGCGTGCCTTGCCTTCCGGGATTTTTTGGTTTTCTCACAAGCTTAAAGAAAATTACCTTGACAGTGCCAAGTTTACCTCAGAGTGTCCCATGATCAACCTAAGTGCTGGGAGAAAAAGCCAATGTCTTGGCAAATCAACAGAGCTTTGACTTGGATGAGACTAAATTAGCTCAGCCAAAGAAATAATACTTTGCCCAGCCCTCCCCACTGCAAACTGTGCATATCTATCCCCTGCAGTAACTCTCATACACTCGGGCATGTCGTCCGAAATTGTAAAGGCCTTAATTAAAGATTAATGTCAGGGTTTTTTCGTGTGCACTGCTTAGATAACTCATTTCCCAGGGCGTGTTGCTAAAAACCATCCATGATGGACACCAGATTTTTCAACATTCAGAACAAAGGCCCTCTGCTTGCTGGCCAGCATGATCCGTTCAGCTGAAGGACAAGCAATAACAGCTTTGCTGGTCCTTATATGCAATGCAACCAGCTTGACTTGGAGTGAGGAATGGTTGAGTCATTATCCCAGGCAGGAGAAGTAACATGATCAGCCAGTGGAAGGCCTACTGCACTAACCAACTGTCCCACCATCCCTAAATACAATTACTGACATTTGTCTTGTTTGTACTGCCTGTATTTAATGTCACAGCATGTTGAGTAATCTGTCTGTTGGAATCCAACTTTATATTTACACAGTGTGAGGCTAAAGTGCTGAGCCAATGCTCACTTCTTATATTTTGTTTCCAAGCAGCAAGACGCTCTGTTATCTTTAGAGTGGTTTTGAGAAATAGTTTTTATGGGTTTCATAAAACCTTTCAAAGTTTTTCTTTGGCGGCTTTTTTCCCTTCATTTTCAATCCAGTCCTTTGATATTTGTGCACATCATATACATAATATTTGTCAGGCCACATAACCCTGGCCTTTGAAACAGTTGTCTTCAGGCTATTTTTACCTAGCAGCCTGTTGCACAGACACATAATTTGTTCCCATTTCTTTAGTTGCATCCAGGAAGATGTACAGTTTGACAGACTTTAAAGGTGCAGTGTATAACAAAATCAAAGGCCAATGACAGAAAAATGTAATATATCACTTAAAAATAGTTTATATTGGCATCTAAACACTTTATTAAAATGACTTATGTTTTTATTCCTTTAGAATGAGCCATTTTTATCTACTTGCTGTGGGTCTACATAGATTTCAGCTGCCACAATTTTCACTATATTTTTTCTGAAAAACAAGCAACTCTGTGTGAAGCGAGAACCCTCTGAACATTAAAACCGCAGTACCGGCTTTATTTGATAGGTGCTAGAGCACCGTTTGAGATAAGTGACACCTAAAAGGCACATAGAAGGAGACAGTACACATGTAGACAATAGCAGTTACCTGTAGGCCTTCAGGCCAAAGGTATATCCTGCCAAAGTGCAGGACCAACAGATTCAGGTAATTTTTTATCCCTGCTGCCATTGCTCTGCTATACAAGTAGCTCTATTTTCTGTTTTTATTTATTTATCATTGTCCTTTAGCTATTTATTGTTGTTTCTATTGTTGCACCGATTGATTGTTTACAGCTCCTTGACAACGTCCAAGACTCCTTTAACCTTGAGGCCACTGGAGCTACTATCAAATGGAAAAAATCTTTATATCTGGAAAGATTTTGGCTGCCGACAGCCACCGACCATTCAAATTGTGCTTGGCATACAAAGTCTACACGTCTTTACCATAGATGTCAGTAATTATTACATACTGTACCTTTAAATTGCATTTCTGTATCAACAAAGTGATTCCCAAGAAGCTTTTGGATAAAAACTTGACATTTCTCAGCATGGTGTGTCATTCATCCTTAATTCAAGTGGAGAAAAAAAGAAGTGACAGGCCTAAAACTATCAGATGAACAGTGTCTGAAAGTGAAATAGAAAAAGGTACTGCAAAAACCTGATACAGGGACCTGAAAAATGCATCTGGTCATTCGGTTGATCCATCTACTGTTCACTAAAGCCTCATCACAAATGGTCTCCATGGAAGGGGGGCCATCAAGAAACCATTCCTTAATTAAATTACATGGAAAAAATGCTTAATTAATTTCCTAAAAGGAGAATTCTAATGTTGTAGTTGGAAATCATTGATAATAAAATATAGTCACTTAAGTCAAACATCTTCTTCTATGGGGTAATGGATGTTGGTTGGACTGACCTCCTGGAACATTTATTATTATAGTGGACCTGAAGAGGCCTGTCATGAACACATTCTGTTGTTTCCTCGTTGTGCCTTGTAGAGCAGTGGTTCCCAACCCTTGGGGGTCCCTTGAAGAGAATACGGGTCCCCAAGGCATTGACCATTCAGAGCCATTGTGATTAATGTCCACACATTGTAACTATTTTAAGAAAAAAAGTAAGGCTATATGTTGTTAATGTAACTTTGGCTTCATGGAAGGACAGGATTCAGCCAGAATACATTATTCATAGTGAGAATTTCACTAATGAAAGCATAAAACCAAGCATGATTTCAGCACGGGTGGTTAGGGGGTCCACAGCTTTTTAGTATTTGCATGAAGGGGGTCCTCAAGGAAAAAAGGTTGGGAACCACTAGTGTAGAGGGTGTGAAGAATGGTCCATTATATTCAGTAGACTGTGCAGCATTCATCTCTGTAAAATAAGCCCCAGAGTTGTCCCCACAGCCAGACTTCCTAATCAGTTTGTTCAGTTTCTTTAAGTATCTGGCTCTGATGCTGCTGCTCCAACAAATCACAGCAGAGTAGATTGCACTTTCCACAACAGATTTGTAGAAGATATGAAACATCTTGGTGCAGACAGCGAGTCCCTCATTGTAAATGGCCTCAGTGTTGCATTTCCAGTCTCGTCTGGAAGGGAAACAGGGAGAAAAGGCTGAGGACACAGGAACTTTTTATTTTTTGAATCAGTGTTGTGTCTTATTGTGTTGTGGCTGATTGAGTTGTTGCTTATTATGTTGTGTCTTAATGTGTTGTATTGTGGCTAATAGTGTTGTGTTGTGGTTAACTGTGCTGTGTTGTGGATTTTTGTGTTGTGTTGTGGCTTATTGTGTTGTATTGTAGCTAATAGTGTTGGTTTTTGACTTATTGTATTCATGTTGCTGCTTTTGTATTGCTGTAACACTTCTGGGCCAATGTAATTGAGCTTCGGTGACTTGGACATTGATTGGCTCAGAATTTTGAAGGAATATGTACGAATATCCGTGCACTGTATTTCGTAGGAAAACATACAAATCTTTTGTGGGAGCAGCCTGTGGAGAGATGAATACTCCCCAGTGGCCAGACCTCAACATTATTCTGGCAGTGTAGGAATATCTCAACAACAGAGAAAGAAACAAAATCCACCAACATCTAAAGTCCTTCAAGAAGTCTGGAGAACTACTCCTGAAGACTTCTTCATAAAATAACGAGAAAACTTGTCTAAGACGGTTCATGCTGTGTTTTATACCAAATATTTGCCTTCAAACTTGTTATAAATGTACAAACTCTACTTCCACTCTATTATATTCTTGACAATATATGAAAAACCAAGATATGGATCAAGAATTTTGCAATAAACTGCACCAACAAGCAGAGTCATTCAGTCATGTGAATGCAAGTTCATAAACATGTGCTTTAGCAATTTCAAATAGATGTAGATTAGCTCTGACTGACTCAAGCCGACTGCCACAGCACTGCTGTAACAAGACTTGTTGTTTTTCATCTAATAACAGCTCCTTCCTCCATCATCTCAAGGTTGTTTCTGCCATGAAATAAATCCACAGAGAGTGGCACAAGGCTTCCATGTTTACAATAAATATAATAAGGTTTGTGGTGGCAGAGCCTTGTGGAGGTGTGGAAAAAGGGATACTTTGATGGTCTGAAAGCCCTGTAATACACCTCTGTCTGCAAACCTCCACTGCAGCATTTTCAGAATAACAATTCCTAAAATAACAATTCTGAGAGCCACTCATAGATGAAAAAAGAACACCCTGCAATATACCCCAAGCTGTGCAAGCCATGGGATAAAAGGAGAACATGGAGTCTAATACAGTATACATGCTTTGAGGGGCTGTATCTGATCATTTCATTACTCACTCAAAGACAGAATGAATGTATCATAACAAGTGATGCTTCAGTGAAAGCCAATTTCTAGACTGAGATTCAGAGTGATTGTAGTTTCAGACTTTAATGCAGTTACCTTTTAGTTAGCTGTCAGAGGGAGAAATTAGTTTGCCCTCTATAGTAGTGACTTTGTCAGATAGCACTGGCAAAATTTCCAGCTAACTATGAGACTGTGTCAGTCCTCATACAGGTGGTGCAGGTGTGTGCAGATACAATGGTTAAAGTTTGCCTGCTCAGAGTGACAAGTGACAAACCTGACAAGTTGTTTTGACATTTGAAAGTAAGAGATGAGTTAGTAGCCATGAAGTCCATCGTTCTCATTTATGCCTCTGAGGACATTAATGCTGTTTCAACAGTGAATTACCAAGAAAATAAAAAGCAAACTGTTTAATTAGCTTAAGTATCAAGAGGCCTTAATAAAATTTGATAGACTTTGTCATTGTTATTTGTATGTCCAAGGATGGGTCACTCTTTCATCAAAGCAGTAACTGAAAAGCTGAAAATTTCTTTACAGATGAATTACCACTCACTTATAAGTCTCATTTGACCACTGAAAACTCTTTTCAAGCAGCACCTCCTGGAGAATACCTGGTGCTTTTCTTTTTCCTTTTGTAATCTATCATCAATACACATTTACACACCAATGGACACATCAGAGGCAATGTGGGGTTTGGTGTCTTCCCAAGGACTGTTCAACATGTAGTCTGGGAAAGCCAGGAATCAAGTCACCAACCTTCCAGTAGGTAGACAACAGCTTGTCTTCCTGAGTCGAAGACCACACTCATCGGCCACTTTATTGGCTACACTTGTTCAATCTCTTAACACAAATAACCTATCAACAGTGTTGTGCAAGTTCATACTTCTCATGAATTAGTTCAAAGTTCAATTCTCACAGGTTGAAATGAATAGTTCACCATTTCAATTTTGAACAAGTTCAAAGTTTAGTTAATTTCTATTTTTCCAAGGTTAGAAGTGAGAATAAAAGACTGGACTTGAATGAAATCAATTTAATTAGACCTTAGATTTTATCACACAAAACAGGTATGCATGTGGAACAAATTTGTGGACAGAGGACAAAAATAACCCATTTAGATTCATTTTTTGTTAAACAGCTTTTTTTTCTTTCTTTTTTTTAGCTTACCGCTTCCCTAAATTTAAAGCAAGAAAAAAGAAATACTGCAAAATGTAGAAATTTAATAAGATACCTTCTCACACTGGAAAGATGCTTCAACCCCACTTCTTTTCAAATGATAAGCTGAAAAAGCTGATGTTCTGACTTGTTTTTAAGTGCAGGCGGAAATAATTTGCACAGAAAGATTTTATTTTCAGACAGTACGTAATATTCCCATTAATAATCATCAGCAGCCGAGGTGCCTAATGTGCACACTGCATCTGCAGCGTCTCTGTCTTCACTTGCACTTGCCGTTTTAGAGCAGGATTGCACCGGCGTTGCCACAGAATGTTCCTGGTTTGTTATGCTTGAGTGCACAGTACATTGTGGCTAACGTAGTGTGAAGTAGGTGTAGAGCCGAGGAAATGTTGGCAGTGACTGTTGACCTCACATAATCCAAGGAAGTTCATGTTCGAGTTCTTTATTGGCAAATACGTTTAGTTCAGTTCAAGATTCACAGAAAAACTAACGTGTTCAATCGACATGCTCTTTTGAACTTGCTTGTGCACAATACTGCTAATCAGCCAATCACATCAGCAACTCAATGCATTTAGTCATGTAGACATGATCAAGACGACTTGCTGAAGTTCAAACTGAGCATCAGAATGAAGAAGAAAGGAGATTTAAGTTACTTTGAATGTGGCATAGTTGTTGGAGATGACAGAAAGGCAACAGGAGCTCAAATAATCACTGGTTCCAACCAAAGTATGTAGAATACCACCTCTGAACGCATAACATGTCCAACCTTGAAGCACATGGGCTACAGCAGCAGAACACCACACCAGGTGCCACTTCTGTCAGCTAAGAACAGGAAACTGAGGCTCCACCAAAACTGGACAAGAGAAGATGGAAAAACATTGACTGGTCGGACAAGTCTCCATTTCAGCTGCATCTTTCAGATGGTAGGGTCAGAATTTGGTGAGAACAACAGAAAGCATGGATCCATCCTGCCTCGTATCAACACTTCACGTTGGTTCTGGTGTTGTAATGGTGTGGGGGGCTATTTTCTTGGCACACTTTGGGCCCCTTATGCATACTTTAACCGCCACAGCCTACCTGAGTATTGTTGCTGACAATGTCCATCCCTTTATGACCACAGTATCTTCTGATAGCTTCTTCCAGCAAGATAATGCACCATGTCACAAAGCTCATCACCTACAACTGCTTTTTTTTAACATGACAATGACTTCACTGTACTCCAAAGGCCTCCACAGTCACCAGATCTCAATCCAATATTTCACCTTTGGGACGTGGTGGAACGGGAGATTCTCATCATGGATGTGCAGCCAACAAATCTGCAGCAACTGTGTGATGCTATCATGTCAATATGGAGCAATATCTCTGAGGAATGTTTCCAACTCATTGTTGGATCTATGACACCAAGAATTAAGGCTGTCTGACCCCTTTCAGACACAAAACGTCCCTCTTTTAGAGAATACAATTATGGGGAGAAAAGTATCTAAAGTTATCATGTAATGTGATTTACTAATTTGCGATAATCAGGGTATTTACAGATGACTTTGCAGTTATTTCCATCTGAAGAAGAGTTGGTTTTAAAGTGTTGAAGATGTGCTGCAGGGATCTGAAAGCATGTGGCATAGGGGAGTGAACTTCACTACTTGCGTTAATTTATTTAGAACGCCAGAGGAAGATTTAATCAGAATGAGTTAATTGCTAATGCATGTTATTCTTAATCTTCTGGAGAAGGAATTTTAGGTAACCTGGGGCCTTTAAAGATAATAATAATAATAACATTTTATTTATTCAGCACTTTTTAAGACGTTAAAAGAGTGTTAAAAGTTAAAAGAGCTTTTCAATAAGAAACAAAACAGCTAAAATAGTTTTTAACAATTAGTCTTCAGGCTTTCATTCACCAAACCAACAGGAAGAACCAGCAGCAAAGAGAAACCCCTGCTCAAGACAGTTAGGAGCTACAGAGAGAGCAGCTTATGTGTCCTGACTGAGACATGGTTAACCAGCCTCATGCCGGATGTTAATTTGGAGTTAACGGGTTTCACCGCTATGAGAGCCGACAGGGACATGAAGGCATGCGGGAAAAGTAAAGGTGGAGGTCTTATACTGTGTATTCGATTGGAACAGATGCATACATTGATCAGATCATTGTGGAAGGTCTGGAAGAAAAAAGTAAAGGGTTAAGGTGAACATGTAATGATACAGAATGTGATGACTAACAGAGTCTAATTAAAAGTTTCCTTGATCTGATCCCTGGAAAACAGCCAGAGCCTGTCCTTTCCCAACAGCCTCCATGATCATGTAGATGAAGATGATTGAAAAATGAGAACTGCGAAACCAGACATGACTCAGCAAGAGCGAGTCAAAACTATTTGTCCAATCACTTATCAAGAGACATTTTTAGAGTTTAGACAGGAAGATAATTCAGCAGACTGTGATGAAAATATGATGTAATACTTGTGGGTAAAATCTATTATTATCTTGTTATAAAAACAACAAAACAAATCAAATCAAATCAACTCAAACTTTATTTGTATGGCACTTTTCATACATGACACATCACAAAGTGCTTTACATCATAAAAACAAATATAAAAAAAATAAGTATAAAACATCAAAGATCTATAGCACACATCTGATCATACTCTCTTTTTCATTTTTCACACATTCTTCATCACACATGCACACACACCCAACACAAACACATGATGCCACCCCTCTTTGCATAAAAATAAAACTCTGCCTTCTAATTTCTGTCTTTAACTGAAACGATTATCTAAAAACATAATTTGAGCTAAAAGACAAATGGCTCTTGATACCGCTGCGAGGAAGCGATATCTTAAGGACCCGTCCACACCAGGAGCCGTCCCACCATTGAACACAGAGAGCATCGCGACAGGAACCACCAAGACCAGGGCAGGCCAGCGCCCGCACCACAGCCATAGGACTGCGGCGCAGAAGCCAGCCAACCACCCCAATCAAGGCAACCCCTGCAGCGACGATCCTGCAGACTGAACAGGTATAGCTCCCGACGTAGAGGATCCCCATGAGGAAAACACTGGAGCTAGAAAGTTAAAAAGATAAAAATAAAACAGGACAAAATAAATAAATGTGTAAAAATAAACCTAAAAGCAATAATAAGAACAATAAAATCAAACATAAGTAATATGTAAATACATAAAAAGTACATCATAAATTGATTAAATTAAAAAAAAGAAAAATTCAATTAAAAGCAAAGCTAAAAAGGTGGGTTTTGAGCCTGTTTTTAAAAACATTGACAGTCTCTGCGGCCCTGAGGCCCTATGGCAGGCTGTTCCACAGGTGAGGGCCATAATATTGGAACAAGGCTTTGCTGTGTGTTTTAGTTCTCATTTTAGGTTTAAACAAAAAGACGGTACCAGAGGACCTCAGGGTCCGCAAGGGCTTGTGGTCTAAAAGCAGGTCAAATAAATAAGAAGGCCCAAGACCATTACGTTATTTATAAACCATTAAAAGAACCTTAAAATCAATCCTGAAACGCACGGGGAGCCAATGCAGCGATTTTAAAACAGCCTTCAGATGGTCCCATGAGCTCGTCAGGACACACATCCTTGTGGTGTCTTGGCTCAAGAGGAAGGTGGTACACCGTCAAATAAATGATCATTACATAGCCCACTGTACCTTCTACAGTTGATAAAGCAAATTTCCACCTGCTGTGGCATCATTTTAAGATGTGGTTCACCTATGGAGGGAGTACTGCATGCATTGGATCCTCCAGGTGAGTCTGATAGATCTTATTAACCAGGAGGCCAAGAAAAAACCTTGATTTATTAATAAAACTTATCATTAGAAGAAGAAGACAGAGCTTTATTGTGATTGTACAAGCAAATACAATGAAATTCTGTTTGGCAGCAGCATCGTTCTATCAATAGCAGCTCCACATCACAATATTAAAGAATGAATAAATAATAATAAAACTGTATAAGTAATAAATCCTAAAATGCAGTTAAAATGTTAAACACATAAAAAATATGGTCTATATTAAAAACTAGTGTTATGGTTCCTGCAGCAGTCTCTTCACAGCCATGGGAAAAATGCAGTTTTTGAGTCTGTTGGTGTTGGCTTGCATGACTGAGTCTTCCAGAGGGAAGGCTGCTGAACAGAGAGTGTCCTGGATGGGTGGGGTCGTTTCGGATCTGTGTGGCTCGTTGGAGGACTCGGCTCAAATAGATCTCCTCTAGGCGTGGGAGTGGGGAGCCAATGATCTACTGAGCTGTCTCGATGACCTGCTGAAGTCGTTTTTTCTCAGATGCAGTGCAGCTGGCATACCACACTGTACATCCATACTCAGGACACACTCTATTGTGGAATGATAAAGGTTTTTCAGCAACTGGAGGGTGGAGGGTGTTCGTTCCTCCTCAGTGTTCTCAGAAAAAAGATATGCTGCTGGGCCTTTTTAATAATGTGGGTGATGTTCACAGTCCAGCCCAGGTTCTCCGAGATGTGCAGTTCAAGAAACTTGAAGTTTGTGACTTCTTCCTGATGCTCACATTGATGAGTGCAATATGGTCCTCGACTTCTGGAAGTCAATGAGGGTTTCTTTAGTTTTGTTGAGGTTGAGGTAATTGTCGCTGCACCAGGCAGCTAGTGTTTGGACCTCCTCTCTGTATGGTGCCTCATCATTGTTGCCAATCGATCAATCGATCAATCGATCAGACTTTATTTGTATAGCACCTTTCATAAATTTTTGCAACTCAAAGTGCTTTACAGAAATAAAAACAGACCCCACCCCCACCCCCTGACCATACATACACATACTGAATTAAATGTTAAGGGTCAAACTGAGTTGAGAAACTGAGGAAGCGCAGTCGGTGAGGAAAAACGGGAGGTAATGTAAAAAGACAAAAGAGACATAAAATAAGAGACTAATGGAAACATAAAATTATGATATACAATAATATAGAAGCCCTGCGATGGACTGGCGACCTGTCCAGGGTGTACCCTGCCTTTTGCCTGATAATTGCTGGGATAGGCTCCAGCCCACCCGCGACCCTGAATTGGATCAAGCAGTACAGAAACTGAATGAATGAATGAATGAATGAATAATATAGAATAAAATACCAAGTAAAAACAAATAACAAACGGAACATAAAAAGAGACTAATAAAATCAAATCATAGAATAATAGAAATAGAATAAAATAACAATTTAAAATATGTGAAACATAAATAAAATCACTTAAAAGCCAAGTTAAAAAGGTAAGTCTTTAACCTGGTCTTAAAATCCGGAATGCTTTTTACTGTCCTCAGGTCTTAGTTGGTAATCAGCCCAACAATGGTTGTGTCATCCGCAAATTTGATGAGTGTGTTAGAGTCATGGGTGGCGACGCAGTCAAGTGTGTACAACGTATACAAGACTTGACTCAAAACACAGCCCTGTGGAACACCAATATTGAGAACAATGGTGGAGGATGTGAAGGTTCCCATCCTGACATTCTGGGGTCTGTTAGTCAGGAAGTCCTTGATCCACAGATAGAGGGAGGCTCCAAGCTGCAGTGTCTGAAGTCAACAAAAAGTATCATGATGTATGTTTGAGGGCTTTCAATGTGGCTGACAGCAGTGTGGAGGGCGATGGAGATGGCATCATCTGTGGATCTATTGGATCTGTAGGCGAACTGTTGGTCAAGGCTTGGTGGAATGCAGGCCTTGACAGGCTGTAACATCAGTCTCTCCATGCATTTCATGATTATCGGTGTCAGGGCCACAGGCTGGTAATCATTAAATGATGTGATGACTTTGAATGATTTGGGCACAGGGATTATGATGGCAGTTTTCAGGCAGGTGGGGACTGTAGCTTGCTGCAGCCAACGGTTAAAGATGTTGGTGAATACTGCAGCAAGCTGATGGGCACATGATTTCACCACCTTCTCGGGTACTCCATCCGGTTCTGGTGCTTTACTGGTGTCAATGCCAAGCAGGACTCGCAGTGCCTGATGTTGGTGAATGGTCAGAGGCTGGTCATGCTCTGATAATGTCAGCTGCATGTCCTCCATCTGTCTGCTGTTCTCCTCAAAGCGGGAGAAAAAGGCATTACCTTAACCAAGGTAGCCTATTATTATATTAAAAGACACAGTTGTAATGAATTTTAATTATTAAATACTACATTTTGTCAGTGGATCTGGTAGTTAAAGGTGACTTAGTCATTTATGGAGTGATGTTGCTGTTAAAGGCACAGATCTGGCTTGTGCTAAACCGATGCTGTTAGGAAGACCAGCAATCTGTCCTGGTTGCCACTTGTTCTTGATTAAATGAAATGGATGAAAAACAGTTAAATTTCCAACTGATGGAAATTATAACATTAGGATGCGATCTTCAAAATCTTGCTATTTCCATCCATCCATCCATCCATTTTCTGAACCGCTTAATCCATTCCGGGTCGCGGGTGGGCTGGAGCCTATCCCAGCAAGTATCAGGCGAGAGGCAGGGTACACCC
>JBBBVU010000010.1:11635712-11648382 GCA_037177055.1 Atherinosoma microstoma
AAATGTTAAGAATTGATTGAAAGTAAGTTTAAGGGAGAATGGATAACCAAATATACCAGGTGATGACTCCTTTAAATCCAACAATGTTACTTTATGAAGCTGGACTGGAGCCTGTGTTGGAAGAAGGGTGCTTTTTCACCCAAAATAGTAATATGAGGTTGTACTCTGTACATTCAGGTTTTTTGGCTGTCAGGTTCAAGAGCGTTCAAGAATTTCTGACTAAGAGATTAAACAAATATTTGTCAATGGCATTGCATTCATTTGCTGCATAGCAGTTCTCTAAAGTATGGTGCTCTCTTGTCATGTGTTGTGTCTAGTAGTAGCATAAGGTTATTTGGCAGAAACCATATATTTGGCCACACAACGTGCATTAATATGCATGCACGTGCATGTGACTTGCGAAGTCGTGGTGCATGCCAGAAAATAAGGCTATCCAAAAAGTCCCTATCTAATTCAAACCTTGAATATATCACACAATTATCCACTCATTCATAGCATCCGACATTCTGGTCCCCACTCCTTACCAGTTGTTGGTGGTAATGCATCAAAACGGTTACATGTCAACCGTCCAAGAAAACAAAAAGAAGAAGTTGTTGCATTTATTAAAGATGGGATTTATAGCTCTTTGAAGGGAGCCGGATCTGATGATTCAATTTCTATCAAGGAAATAATCACTGGTACAATTATAAGGTAAGATTTGGATCAGGATAATTCAAACTTACACATCCCACTATACACTCTGTTGGTGGCAATTATTAAAAAAATACTATATAATAAAAATTACTGTGTACTTTTAACTTTTGGTCATAATTTCATTTGGCTTGTGTTTTCATTGTAACTCTTCCATAAAGTGGCTGCTTATATCACTTTGACAGTGAGATCACTATTTTGGATTTTCCCTCACCAAAGAACTTTGTGGCACAACTAAAAGTAAACTGACTACAATTAACTCCCATACAAAACAACTTTACTCCAAAATTTTCTACACAAGAACATTTTAGTAAAGCAAAAAAAATAAAAAATCTTACAGTATATAAGAATATTAAATAATGAAAAACATGTACCTATATAAGATCTACCATACAAGATTATTTTTTTTAAATACAGCAAAAATATAGATAAAATCAAAATAAACCTGAGCAACATCAGTGCAAATTTAAATAAACACTTTTGATAGAACTCACAGCATCTATTTCCAAACAGTACTTTCTGTCCATAGATGCATTCACATGAATGTGCGTGTTGGATATCAGACTCTGTTGATGGCACATACCAGTCATATGAAAGCAGGGTGGATAACTTGTCTAAAATGGCTTGCAAGGGGTTCTCATTGTTCATTTAAAAGAGCTGTTCAAAAGAAACAGTTCATTCATGAACGTCATATGTCTAGCATCTACGTAATATCTGATTGTGACCCAAGCAGGCTGGAAAATCATTCCGGGCTGTATCATTCCTATTTCCTTTATGACTAAGGCAAAATTGATAATCACATTGTGTGCGAATATGTTAAATTAAATGATATATTAATTTATTTTTCAGTGAGTCACAGTATATCCTAATATCTAGTAAAGTGGTCAATTTACAAATACACCATCCCCATCCATGCATATAGTAGAAAAAAGCTTTTAACCCTTTATTGGGCAAAGGACCACATTTTATCACTTCAGAGGACATACAAAACGCCCCCTCATGCTACTCCATGAAAACGTAGAACCACATGTAGTTCTCCTCACTAATCATCAAAGATCATGGTATGCTTCAGATATTTCACTGAGTTTGGCTTTTGACATAAAATGAGAAGAAATGTTTTGTACTGAACACTTACTACTGTAGGACTGTTGTTACTGTGTGCGTGATAAATATGTGTTCACTGTAGTAACCCTGCCTGAAAGGGTTCATTATAAAGCAGCATTTACAGATTTGTTTTTGATCAGCCACTTTATTTAGTCGACCTTAGTAGTACCGGGATGGTCAAACCATGAAAAACTCATCCTTTTAGGGACTAAAGAGAAATGCTTTCATAACAGATTAAATTTTTGGTGTAATAGATTCAACAAGGTGATGGAAACATTCCTCAGAGATTTTGCTCCATATTGACATGATAGCATCACACAGTTGATGCACATCCATGATGTCATGTTCAAGTAACCAGTTAGGGATGATTTGAGCTTTGTGACATGAAGCATTATCTGGAAGTAGCCATCAGGAGATGGTACACTGTGGTTATAAAGGGATGGACATGGTCAGCACAATATTCAGGTAGGCTGTGGTGGTTAAAGCATGCTACGTTGGGGGCCCAAATTGTGCCAAGAAAATATCCCCAATACCATTACATAACCATCACCAATCTGAACTATTGATACAAGGCAGGATGGATCCATGCTTTCATGTTGTTTCCACCTAATTCTGACGCTACCATCTGAATGTTGTAGCTGAAATGGAGACTCATCAGACCAGGCAACGTTTTTCCACCTTCTGTTGTCCAGTTTTGGTGTAGCCTCAGTTTCCTGTTCTTAGTTGACCGGAGTGGCACCCAGTGTGGTGTTCTGCTGTTGTAGCCCATCTGCTTCAAGGTTGGACATGTTGTGTGTTCAGAGCTGGTATTCTGCATACCTTGGTTGAAACCAGTGCTTATTTGAGCCCCTGTGGCCTTTCATCTCCAACTAGTCTGCTAATTCTCATCTAACATCAACAAGGTGTTTTAGTCCAGACAACTGCTGCTCACTGGATATTTTCTTTTTTTTTTATCAGTTTAAGCTTTCTTTTTTTTAACCAGTAAATCTCAGGATAGTGCAGAAAACAGAATATTCATCATATATCTCTCAGTAGATTCAGATTTCTGTATTCAGAAATGTAAACAAGAATGTACAATGGATATTTCAAAGTTTACTATTTTAACATTTAACTAAACCGTACCGGAGCCAAGGTGAAAAATGAGTTTTGTCGGGCAACATTTTCTGCTTTGGTCCTTTAGTGACAATTTCCAGCATAATATATTACTGTTCTCTTTGTGTTTTTCTTAGTGTTTGTTTGCATCAACCATTAACGTCGTCAACAAAGTGTCACATCACACTAGGTTTGTATTATGAATCCTTTAATCATATCTTGAAACAGAACAGAGTCACTGTGCAGTGAAGAGATAAAGAAAATACAGTTTCTCAGAGATGCGCCGTTTGCTTAGGATTTTATTCTCAGACATAGCAGAATAAAGTACGGCCTCAGAGCTAGACATACAATCAAAGGGTCTGGTTGGATAAAAACATCAGGAAAAGAAACACTGCAGCTACAAGGATACAAAAAAGAAGAAAAAACACACACATACCATTACATAAAGTATATGTCCTAGTCCATTAAAACACCCTCCTGTCACATGGATGTCAGTAATCTGAACTTCGCTTTAAGATGTACGGCCTCCGCGACTTGGTGTTGTGCCCGGTTTGCCTCTTCAGTATGTAGGGTGATTTTCGTTTCAGCTGCGCATTGCTCTCCTCTGAATATTCTGCAGAGTCTTGGAGTAGCTGTGAAGGGGCAGAGGGAGGGACATAGCGATGGGTGAGTGGCAGGCAAACACATGTTTTGTTGCTGAACAGCAGGGTAATAGGTAGATGTGATTAAAGGAGAGTGCCTGCTCTGCGCTACCATGCGCGGCAAAAACAGGTGCTACAGTCTTCAGACGCTGTGTGAAGATTGTAAATAGGAAGATGATGGAGAAGGAGGAAGAGATGAGGAGGATGGTGGTAGACTTAATGAGGTGTGCTTGCTACAAGAGAGGGTGCATGGGCTGCTGTGTGTTCATGGGAGTGTGTCAGTGCTGAAGAGGGCATGTGTTTAGGGGATTTTAATACTACCTGAGACATGCTGTTATCGGCTTTGCTGGATTATACTTATTTTGTTTTTTTACCCATTTTCTGTGTTTTTTGGTTTCTGTGTGTGTGCGTTTGGAACTTATTACCATTCAATATACAAAACCTTTCAGCCAGAGAGATGCGGTGTATCATTTATGGGGGAACAAAAAATTTAGAGTTCACTTGGTGAAATCCACCAGAAAAAGTTTTTGTGTGTCTATTTGTGTCAAACTAAGAAACAAGCTAGGGGAAGAACACAGGCAATGCACACATATCCACAGATATAGATCAATATATAAAGATATGGTACTCGAACAGTACTGGTATGGAATAAAGGGATATTACAGATTAAGTAGTATGGTTATTATTGTTATTATAGCTATAATAATAATAATTATTCTTCTTATTATTATTGTTGTTATTATTGTTGTTATTCAAAATTCAAATTTATTGATTTAAAGAGCACTTTTCATACATAAAACATACAACAAAAAACTGTGTAAAAGCACCCACCTAATCATACGCTCACTGACATACCTTCATCCACACACATGTCTCTTCAACTGAGCAAAAAATTTAAAGAATTAAAAGAAATCTGGCTTGACACTGAAGTGAGGAAACAATATTTTGGGGATCCATTCACACCAGGAGCCAGCCCACCCAAGACCACCGAGGCCGCCACCACAGGAAACCACCCAGATCAGGAGAGCCAGAGGTCCACACCACAGTTATAAGGCTGCGGTGCAGGACCAGTCAAAGGCAGTCTCTGCAACAGCAACCCCGGGACTGTGCAGCCATAGCCCCCGGTGTGAAGGATCCTCATGAGGAAACCACTGGAGTTTATAATAAACAGTAAGATCAAATGAAAGCAACAGGTATAACATATAAATATAAAGATAATAAGAGCAGTGTACTTGAATAAAACAGTACAATAAAAGCAATAAATAAAAAAAATTTAAATAGTGATAAATATAAATAGGAAATAAAGAAAGAAAGCCCAGTAAAAATTCAGCTAAAAGCTAAGTTAAAAAGGTGCGTCTTGACCCTCTTCTTAAAAACATCAACAGTCTGCAGCCTTGAGGCCCTGGCTGTTCCAGAGTCTAGGACCATGGTGATAGAAAGAAGCCTCCCCAAAGGTTTTGGTTCTGACTCTGGGAACAGCTAAGAGGCCAGTACCAGAGGACCTCGGGGTGCGCGAAGATTTGTAATCTAAAAGGAGGTTAGATAAATAAGAAGGTCCAAGACCATAAAGACATTTATAAACTACCAAAAGAATCTTAAAATCAGTGTTGTTATTATTATTATTATTATTATTATTATTGAAATTAAATGAAAAATGAAATGAAAAATACTTTATTTATCCCTCTTAGAGGGAAATTATTGTTGTAGCACGATTATTATTACTATATAGTTCTGTCACAAAAACGTATTTTATTGATTGTATATAGCCTATTGAGTATTGTTATTATTACTATTGTATAAATGGTAAATGTAAGTGGCTGTAGCTCAGGAGGAAGAGCAGTTGTCTGCCAACTGGAAAGTTGGTGGTTTAATTCCCGGCCCCCTGACTACATGTCGAAGTGTCCTTGGAGAAGACACTGAACCCCACCTTGCCTCCCGATGTGCTTATCGGGGGTATGAATGTGTGTAGAAGCACTCAGTATGTTACAATATAAGTGCTGTATGAATGGGTAAATGAGATATGTAGTGTCAAAGTGCTTTGAGTGGTCATGTGACTAGTGACTAGAAAAGCACTGTACAGTCCATTTACCATTTATTTACTATTGTATAATAGTCTTATTAGACAATGGTCTGGGTGAATAATCGATTCTGATTGGCTGCAGGGTGTCCATTAAAAAGTGTTATAGGACACTTGTTAGAAAAGTTCTGGTCAAATAGCCTGATTGTTCTAATTATTGCGCTGGCTCAAACGCTAATTGGTAACCGTGGCAACAGAAAGTCAGAACATACAGCAATGTCGCTTTCTGATCCTTCAATGTCAGCTCTTATTAAATGTGAACCAGAATTCACCAAATGTTGGATTATTCACCCATTAAGGAACTTGAGCTGGGTTTAGACCGTCGTGAGATTATTTCAGTTTGTCTAGACAAAACATGAGTGATTTTATAGTTTCCGTTTGGTGAATTTGGAGACGCCGCTGTGACGAGGCATCGCTGTTAAAGCAGCCTGCAGGCTTATTGGGCTCCATCATTTCAGGAGAGACGAGAATGGAGCAACATTTTGGCGTCCCCCAACGTCCCAAACAGCAGTGGTCAGGGTCCATAAACATTAAATCTGTCCTTCAGATGCCATGATGATGGAAATTCCAGTAGCTATATCACATTTCACGATCAACGGCGATTTCTTGCAATAATATAACAGCTCTGGCTGACTGAGTTGCATGTTCTGTGGCTAGAGCCGGTTACCTTGGCAACCCGTCTCAACAAGAGATGTTAAATAGTCCACTCAGCCGCTTTTGTGAAAAACGTACGATTTTAACGGTGAAACACAACATTAACATATTAATAATTGATTTAATATTAATTTCCTTTGTGAGTGACCATGGTATAAACGGGATAATGCCCTTCGAGGTGTCCATTATCAGAAATTAATGGACTTCGCGGAAGGACTGTTCACGCCTCCGCGTCGTCCATTAATTTCTGGTAATGGACACCTCGTCGGGCATTATCCCTTACTTATAAGATTGTGTAATGCCTAGTAGTTAATGATGATTGTGATATGGTATGGTGACTAAAATTGTTGTAAGTTACTGGGATGGGATCAGATAAGCTTTTGCTTCCACCAGCTCCTTTTGAACTTTAATATTTCCTTTTTGGGTTTTTGTCTTTTTATTTCTATTTTTGTTTTTATGTTTTGTCATCACGTTCAAATAAACTTTTCAATTAAATCAAATCAAATACAGATAATGCTGGATAAAATCCTAGGTTAAAAAAGTTTACTTAAAAAACAATCTCAACTGAGTGGCTGTAGCTCAGGGGGGACAGCAGTTGCCTGCTAACAGGAAGGTTGGTGGATCGATTCTAGGCTTCCCCTGACTACATGCTGAAGTGTCCTTGGGAAAAACTCTGAACCCCAACCGATGTGTCTATCTGGGTGTGAATGTGTGTGATAGTAGAAAGCACTTAGTAGTTACAATAGAAGTGCTGTGTGTGAGTGACATGTAGTGACAAGGTGGTTTGAGTGGTCAAGCGCTATACAAATACAGTCCATTTACCCTTAGCTGGATGGTTATGCGTTTTTAATCTAATCTGAAAGGATTTTTTCTTTAGATTTTACTCCTTTAAAGAAGAATTTTATGTGTCAGCTCATATTTAATCCAGGAAATCATTTCAATTTTAAATAAAATGTTTTTGTTTTCCTTTTGAAATCTTTTCATCACTGAAAACCTTTAAAGAAACCATCAGTTTGAGCTTATTCATGCTACCTGTGTCATTTGTTTCTGTCCCATTTTCTTTTACTCAAGTTTTACTTGAAAATTAATACACATATATCCAAGTTTTTAAGATGTACATCAATGCACTCCATATGCTGTCAACTATGAGGGAGAGTTTGCCTAAAAAGACAATTATCATTGCTGTTTAAGGACACAAAGTGTACATCTTTTCTTCAGTTCTTGAAATACAAAATATACAACAAAAAAACATTTTTCATGAATAGCATGACTTGTTTTCTATCGATGTGTCTGAGTGTATGTGTTTCTCACCCTCTCTTCCCGGCTCTGCAGCGCTCGGCAGATGTGCTGCAGGCTGTAGAACTCCTCAAGCAGCTGGAGGTTCCCCTCCCTCAGCTCGCCCTCCTCCTCCTCCTCTTCGCTGCTCCACTCCCCCTGCCGCAGGCCGCCCACCAACCTACACAGGTTGGTCAGCGACACATGCCAGTAGGGGGCACTCTGCTTATTTTGTTTCATCTGAAGGAAGAAAAAAAAAAAAGGAAAAAACAAACAAACAGATGAGACATGGAGGACAATCAGCTGGGTGAGGATGGGCCTCCTAATTAAATTCTTTTCACATTCAGAATTTAAGAATAAAATAGATTCTGTTTTTTGGGGGAACTGTGATGTACTTGTTGATTTCGATCATAACAAGAACCGATGAGGTGAAGTAGAGACCAAAGAAGATAAAATCACAGGAGGTTCAAGAGAAACTCTTCTCTCTTTAAGTTCCTCACATTAAACTGTTGAATTTGCAGCTTTATTAGATCAGGATAAAAATAGGTTGTTCACCAAGTCAAGGACACACAGCCTATTGCAATCTGAGCCAATATCCCTGCTTTAACTGGTGACTGTGTTGCCTTTTATTATCCTTATCTTATATAAATCACACTGTGGAGAAGGTTATTTGATAATGACTGTGTAATCTGCTCAGTTCATGCCCCAATGTTCACAAACAGAATGTAACTATTCATTTTTATGCCTCGGCCGGCAGTATTGCAGAGACCTCTGAGTGCCACTGAGGAGGAAGGACAGACTGAGAAAGCTGTCTATAAGTTGCTGTAAAAGTCAGCTTTCAAAAACAGAGAATAAAAACTAATATATTTAGGGTTTTATTAGTTAAAATAGCAAAATGAACAAAAATCTGGCAACAGATAAAGAAAATTTGACATGCAAAGTTTTTTTTAAAATGTGCCAAAACAAAATCACACAGACAAACCATGCATAAAAGGGTATAAATTTAGATTATTATTTTTTTAGTTTTATTCTTAATAATTGCAGAATTTTCTGTTCCAACCATTAACAGACTTAATCAAATCTCAGTAATAAGTTAGGATATCTTATTAGGATCACAAATAACCAAATCATTTGTTGCAAGAGAAATGCTCTGACATAAAAACATGAAAAGAAGAAACATCAACAAGAATGTTTTGCTGTAATTTAAGATATTTTATTTCACTTAAATTGTAGTTTTTACAGAGTGGGTACAAATCTTCCAAAACTGAGTTTGCTCTCTTTGTTTCTGAGCAGCATGGGGTGCTGATATTTCAAAGATGGTTAAAATACAGAAGCAGGTTTCTTTTCTTTATTTTTCTTTATTTTTTTAAAAGTAAGAAAAGCTGTTGCTTCCTAGTTAAAAATCACTTGTGCATAAAAAAACTTAAGCGGTTTGTATTTACTTGCAGAATAAATGATTGACTTGGACCAAGTGAGGTTACGGGGCTTAATCTGGATCTTGATGCTAAAACTTTTCCTCTTTTTCAAATATCTGAACAAGAAGTTATGTAAAGTTGCAGCTTCGCCTCCAACAGGCCAACAATGCAAGCAAGTAATGATAGGGGTCTGCTCAAAACCAGCCACACAAATGAATTAACCCTCAATTATGTAAAAAAGATCTGCCCTCTCAGACCAATGAGAGACAAAGTGAAGTGGATCAGCAGGTCATGCAATTTAAATGAATTGTGTATATTGTTCAAATGGAGATTGACAGCATCCTCTACAAAACTTGTCTCTCGAGCACTCCATCAGTCATCCAGCAAGTTATAATCACGATCATCACCCCAGAGCGACTTCCGAGCATCAGCAGCAATGAATCACACGGCTGATTTGTCATGTCTCCATGCAAACACCCCGGTTATCTATCAGGCAGACAGAGGGGGAAGATGCATCGTTATGGTGCTGTCAGGTCCATCTGAATCCCATTATGCTGGGCCGCCCTGCGTGCCTCCAGCTCCACTTTCCCTAACTTTGTCCCGCAGCTTTGCACGTCCTTCATCAGACATCAGCGGATGAATCCTTTAAAAGTCTAAATGTTACAAGTTAATCCCTTCCCTCAGTATCTGCAGCAAATGGGAGTGATTAGATTTGTTTTTTGTGCACATTTTAGCTGAAGAAATAAAGAGCCTCCGCTTCAATCAAAACAAAGCAAGCTTAAATTCAAGTTTTCGAACATTCAAACAACCTCTCCTATTTGATTATTTATCTTCCACTCACAAAACCAAAGGTGAGGCTGCGACTGAGGATCCTGATTTCAGAACATCTGGGGAGTCAGTGTGAGTGTGTGTATGTGAGAGTGGAAGTGGGGTCACAAAAGGGTGAAGCTTTTTGAACACTCTTTCTCTGATGTTATGGGAGCAAAAAATAAAAAAAGGCTCCTACCTTAGAAGTGAGGAGACTACTGAGAAGCTCCTCCGCTAGTGATCGCCGCTCCTGCTCAACATCTGGAGAGGTAAAACAGGAGAAGCAACCTTCAGAATCTGAAGCAAAATCTAGTTAAATGAAATTTTTAATGAAATATCTTGATTTTATAAATTTAGCCATGCCTGTTGACCAATGGGGGTTTTCTGATTCTCCCAAAACAAGCCTGCAAATTGAGTTTATGTATATTAAATGGCATTTGGAGACAATGTAAGCCCACATTTTTATTTGATGGTAGCCAACTTGAACCTTAAAGCAGGCGATGATCTATTGGAAGACTCTGAACAGGATCAGTGCAGCCCAACACAATCCATCAATAAATAAATGCTGTTGTAATTTGATATTAATATGAGATGCTGTACTTCAAGGGATCATTGATTGTTTCTATCATTTAACAAATGTTTTCAGTTTGCTGGACCAAAACATAGCTGGCCAAATCACTTTTGTTTTTATGTTGTTTTTTTTAAATCCCAAATTTCAAGGATTCTTTGAATTGTAAATGAACACTTAAATAAATTACATTTGATGCTGTTTGAATTATATACAGCATCATCACAAAAGGATGCACCTGTTGCACAGAGCAAGTCATGTCTGAGACAAATGGCATAGACTGAGTGTTGTGGCTTTTCCCCTCTTTAATTATGATAAATGAAGCCATCAAAAGATGCCGACTACATGGAAAGAATCATGTTACTTACCTGTACAAAGTGTGCCACATGTGAAACAAAGAAGAAGCATACATGCCAACTGTGCCTGCATCTTGATAAGAAAAATCAAATAAAAACAAATCAAATCAAATAAAAAAAGGGGGTTCCACACTGAAGAGGACCTGAGGAGGAATCTAGTCCATATGTTTAAGAGTCAGGAATTTACAGTGATGCTACTGCTGCTTCTTTTTCTTTCTCTTCTTCTATTCAAGATCCAAAAACGCTTTTGCAGTTTCCTGGTTGGGTATGAAGTGCAGTTGGCTCCATTCCCTCAGTATATAAGAGCCAATGTGATGTCAGGTGATCAGTCTCTTAACCCCCACACCCTCCCATCGCCTCTCCTCTTCCTCATTTCCATCCCCCCACCTTTCCACCCACTGACACCATCCCCCTCCTTTCACTCATTTCCCTCCATATCATCTTTTCCATCCCATCACCGTCTCCTCAGACGTCACTTTGGCATCACGATCCGGAAGGTTTCTTTTGCGTCACGGTTTGGTGGATTTGGTTTTCTCCCCTCATGAATGCACTCAGTCGGAGGTTTGCTTTGCACTTGTCTCTCAGGGATGGGTATCAAGGGTGATGTAGGAGGATGCTCAAAACAGACTCAGTCTTTGTGTCACGTATGAAGAAATAAAAAGAAGCTTGTTTCTGTTTGTTTTTTTCAAAATATTGTTTTGGCCTTAGTTCAACAGGTTATTGGCTCGGCTGTCTAACGAAGACACAAAGTGAAGTGATGAATTGAATTTAATCAATATTAAACTTTTCTTATGACATAATATCTATAAACTGTATTGTGTAAACAGGTGAACTTATGGTCACTTTCCTTTCTGTACATTGATCCCAGAAATCTGGGACATCTTACATGATCACCATGAAAAAGAGCTGCAAAGGACAGATTTTCATTTTCAACTATATTTATTACTATATTTCCTTCATTACAGTTTGGTTGGCTCCACAAGTTTGGTCTTTGGAAACTTTTAAAAGCCAAATAAGCAGATCCTTTTTTATTATTATTATTTTTAGCTATGTCATATTTGATTAAATTTTTTTCTACACAACAATCTTACAGAAACACATAATTTCAGAAAATAACAAGTAACAAAGTAACTGGCATGACCAGCCAGGCAAAAATCTATCAGATTGCTGGTCACGCCTCCAGGATACTACCAGCTGATAGACACATCACGATACATGTCGGATGATGTTTTCTGAAGATGACTGAAGTTTCAGTCGAAACATTTCAAAGGTGAAATTACAGCTCCTTAAAAAACTCTTTGTCTGATCTAAAAGAAACCCTTACTAATTTCCAAAAAAGAAACATTTCAAACTTTTTTTTTCAATAATATATTTATTGACATTTTTGCAATTTATATAGAAAAATTGAAAACATACAAATGATCAAACTAACAAACATCAAGGTATACATATAAAATCAGTACTGGAGTCCATGTGAGTCCTTAGATGATAAGTAGTATTGTCAAAATACAGCAAATGACTGTGAACCTGCAGGGAAAGCTATGATGTCCCAGAATCCTGCAACAAACAAGTCAAATCTTTATTCTTGATATAATGAAATGGCCCCACACTTTTTCAAAAGTGTCACATCTTTTAAAGTGTAATTCTTTCCAGTGGTAAACATAAAGACAGTTCCTTGAGTCATTTTGCAATGCTCGGTTTGCCCATTTCTTTCAATGATAGAGTAATCACTCTCTTCGCTTGTAATATTCCCAGATTTATGAAGATTTTTTCATAGAAATGTACTGTATTTGAATGCTTTCGGGTATAAACCCAATATAAAAATTTGAGTTCTATCACTAGTTTCACTGACAAAATCTCATGTAAAATATCTCTAACTTCTCCCAAAAATCCCTTTATTTTGGACATAACCATTTTAAAGGCCCGGTCACACTGCGTTTTGCGGGCGTATCGCGGCTGAATCACGGGCAGAAATGTCTGCCCGTGAAGCA
>JBBBVU010000010.1:11648482-11671762 GCA_037177055.1 Atherinosoma microstoma
ACTTCTGGTTCATTATGAACCAACCAGATCCCTCAGGTCATCAGGGTCAAGTCTACTTTCAGTTCCCAGAGTCAGAAGTAAACACGGAGAGGCAGCATTCAGTTTTATGCTCCTCACATGTGGAATAAACTCCAAGAAACCTGCAGGTCTGCTGAAACGCTCAGCAGTTTTAAATCATTGTTAAAAACTTTCCTATTTTCAGCCTTTTATGATAACAAGTGATATTTTCTTTGAGGATTTCTTTCTTTCTTTCTTTATTCATTTTTGTTGTTTATTTTGTGATTATACTTTTGTTTTAAATTCTTCTTAATGCTTTCTTCACCCCGCTGTGATGTTTCCAATGTTTGTATGTAAAGCACCTTGAATTGTCCTGTGCTATATAAATAAACTTGCCTTGCCTTACCGCTTAGTCCAATTTAGGGTCACAGGTGGGCTGGAGCCTATCCCAGCAATTATCAGTCGAGAGGTAGGGTACACCCTGGACAGGTCGCCAGTCCATCGCAGGGACAACACATAGAGACAGACAACCATTCACGCTCACACTCACTCCTAGGAGAATTTAGAGCGACCAATTAACCTAACATGCATGTCTTTGGACTGTGGGAGGAAGCCAGAGTACCTGGTGAGAACCCACGCATACAAGGGGAGAACACACAAACTCTGCACAGAAAGGCCACTACTTCAAACCCCTCCCCAGCTCGAATCAGCAACCCCTCTAGCTCAAACTCTACCTGAGGCTCTTGCTGTGAGGCTGCGGTGCTAACCATCACACCACTGTGATTTCTAATTTTATAGAGATATTATAACTGGAAATGGTCAATTAAATGTATTAAGTATTTGGGTGTGTTTATGCCTAGAAAATTGGACGATACTTTTGATATGAATTGCCTTTCATTAGTTAATAAAATGACAAAGGAATTAAAGAGGATGGGACACCTTCCCATTTCACTTGTGGGAAGTGTCAATATTACTGAGGGTGAAGCTTGGGCAGTAACCTGTTTGGTAGTTTGCAGAAAACAAGATGCTTTGTCGGTCAGGGCACAGAAATGATGACAAGGAGAGAGGGATCTTCTTTAAACAGGCTTCAATGGCCGGGCACTTTATTGTGAGGAGTCAGTGTTGCAACAGTTTCTGTAAATAATAACAATAAACAGTATATTCATACATTACAATGGTATTTGGAATAAATTCAATTAAACAAATATTTCACACTGGGCATATACACTAATGATAATTACCTAACAGTCAGCATTTATATATTTGGGAGAGAACTTGCTTAAGTGGTTCAACATTACCATCTACTGGTTGACCAGCATATCTCACAGGTGAGCACTCTCACAGCGTACCGTCTCCCCCCTCCCTTCACAGAGAAATAGCGGCACAAAAAAAACAAAAAGAAAACATTTGTCATAGGCCTAATGCACAGGTCCTCGTTGTTTAATCCGTAAATAACGCACACAGATTTGATATATTTTCTGTTTATTAGCATTTATCAGGCGTAATGAAATGGGCAGGATGCAGTGTTAAACTTGTAAAACTTGTTGAAGATAGCAGACATCATAGCGCATGAAATTACGATAGCAGTCAACAGCTACCCAGCCCTCCTCTCTCTGGCAATACCGCCGCCTGACCGGCTGACAATCTCTTTTGACAGTGTCAACCTTTCACCAACATCCATGCGACCCGTGCTCCACTCCACATCGCCATAATAACCAAATAAAACAATCCACCCAGCCATTATTACCGCAAAGCATATGGAACAGACAATACAGCTACCCTCCACTTCTGGTTCATAAGACGAACGGCGCCGTCATCCAAACAGAGGTGTTTCTTGTTGCCCACTGCGGTACCTACCTCTTCTGGTTTGTTAATGTTGTAGTGTTTTTGAATTTGTGTTTTTGAATTTCTTGTAGTGTTTTCGAATTTGTCGTAGTGTTTTTGAATTTGTGTTTTTGAATTTCGTGTTTTCAAATTTGTCGTAGTGTTTTTGAATTTGTCGTAGTGTTTTTGAATTTATTGTAGTGGTTTGCACTTCAGGGCCACCGTAATTTGCTCCACAAGGTCAGAGAACGACATCGTTGGGCATCTCTGTGCCGTGTCTGGATTCACCAGATTGTGCAGAGGAGGACGTGTCATAAATGACAGGGTGCACACAGACAGCCACGATCAGTTTTTCCTCCATTGTCTTTGTAAAGTGAAGAGATTTCTCTGGGTTCTTCCTATTTCTGACCTGTCAGAAAATGTGTCTGTACATCATGATGCTGAGTCACTCTGATTGGTTGACGCCCTATGTCGGGCCGCAAAAGTTCAGATTTTCCAATTCTGGCGTCCGCCGTCCCGTTACGCTCGCCATGCACAAAATCTCAAAACGTGCAGCACCAGATGCTCAAAACGCGCTGCTAGAAGGCTCAACGCCCCTTGACGCGCGTTCACATAGACTTAACATGTAAGGATGACACTTTCAAGCTCTGGTATGATAAAGGAATCCAGGAATTCGGTCATCTATTTGAAAACAAGATGTTTCTTTCATTTGATCAGCTACAACAAAAATATGGATTACCTTCTTCTCATTTGTACTGATTCTTTCAGATAAGACATGTAGTAAATATGGAAAATGGTTCTCTCCAAGAACGGGCACAATCCAAAATTGATAGTATACTTAACCATAAGGAACAGATCAAGGGAAAAGTTATTTCTGAGTTCTAAAATATTTTTTTAGAAAGTTCTGTTATAATGGGAACAAGATCTTCATATGGATATACAGAAAGAGGATTGGTTGTATATTTGTAGCCAGGATCATAAATGTTCTTATAATTTAAGGCATAAAATAGCTTTATTTAAGATGATTCACAGGATACACCGGAAAGGTTACATAAATGGTGAGATGTAATTCCTCTGTTGGCAGTGTAAGAGACAAAAAGGAAAATTTTTGTCATGTAATGCATTGTCTTTTTTTTGGAACTGTGTTACCAATTTAATATCTAAATGTTTACATGTAACTGTCTTTTTGTCACCTTGTCTGTGTCTTTTGGGAACTAGTGTATGTGACAAGTGGAACAAATATCAATGCCGATATATAGATCTTGCTATGTTGGCAGCTAGGAAATGTATAACTTTGAATTGGAAAGAACCTAAACCTCCAGTATTAGTTCACTGGTGGAATGAACTGTCAAGCTATCACATATTTGACAATATCTATTACAAGAGTACAGGAAGATCCTCAGAGTTTGATCAAATATGGCACAATCATATAGAATTTGACTTTTAGAATTTCTTAAGCCAGTGTATATTTTTAATGATAAGACCTGAATGCAATATTTATTTTGTGTTATTTTGTCGTTTTGTATGTTTTAAGTTGGATTTGTGTATGTTTGTTGTGTTAGCTTTTTTGTTATTTTGTCTCTGTTTTGAGGGTATATAAATAAATCAAAATTATTTAAAAGAATAGAAAAATAAATACATTTTTAAGAGAAAGAATCATGTCATCAACATAAAGCGCTACTTTATGGTCGAACCCCTTGAGATTTATACCTGTAATTATGGCATGGGGAGGGACCAAACCAAACTCTGTTCAACAACCCCTATGAAGCATAAATCAGGTATTTGACTGGACTTGTAGGGGCCTGACTAAGAGGGCCATTAGATCATAGCAAATATGATAATTATCATCTAATAATTATTTTCTAAAAAATAACTAAATCTGTTATCCAAACACATTTGATAGCACAAAAGGGTGATGAATACTATGAAATCAACACTGTGCTGCTCATCATCAGCCCCATCCTTTTCATAAACAATAATTGACTCATTTTAGAAGCAAATAGCTCAGTTGGAACAACATCAGACTCACACTTCAAGCATGGAAAACAGTTAAACTGAGCAAAAACAGGCTGCATTCCTCTGATATCTGAATTTCATCTTTGTCATTTGAATCCAGCAGCGATGGAAAGTTAACAGCTCCCCACAGGACACATTTCCATCTGAGTGCTCTGTAGGGACACTGTAAACATATGTCAACATTCATTTCAGCCTCTTCGTTGCTTGTTTAAATAAGTTTGCACGACATGATGATAAAAATCGTGTGCAGAGCTGCAGGCGTTTACATTACCGCGTAACCTGTATATTATGAAATGGCCATTATATCGAATTAGGCTATTTTTGTGCTCATGGCAGGATGTTTAGATCTTGTTCTCCCTCATGTTATTTCCCTACATGTTTATTTTCCCGCTCACAATATTTAATGCTGTTTTAACGCTGTTTAAAGTGCATTAAGACAACGGCCAACTTTTCTCCTTCTATCAGCGGGAGTTCCTGCAGGTGGAAGGGGGCAGAGTTTCTCCAGTTTCTCAGGAAACACCTCCCTCTGCTTTCGGATGGGGCGGACAGAGTTGCAGCCGGGACGCTATTAAACTTTTGTGAAGCGCTCCAGTTAAGTATCCGACGTCCTGCAATGCTGAGACTAGTAGGATAACACGGCTTTTTTCTTTTCCTCCCCCCCCCCCACCCTGGATCGTTGGAACGGTCTTTCTTGCGTCCTCAAGTCATGGCTCCGTTTGGAAAAAACTTCCTGAAAGCTCGACTGAAAAACAGGTAATTTGATGAGATGAGTGTAAGGTTTCAAGAAACCTGTTGCGTGTGTTATACTTGGACCGAGTTCGGAGTGTTTGAGAGAAAGCTGTGGGGTTGAGATGTTTGAGATTGGGACAAATTACCACAGTACAGCGCGCAGTTTGGAGCATAATCTGCAAAGCGAATTGAGTTATTCACGCAGTTCTGGACTAGTTTGGAAGAATACTGAAGAATGATGATCAGTATAAGTTTTTAAAAGTAAATTTTTAGACAAAGTAAACACCCCGGGAATGTTAAATATTTCTTGCCTTTGTCTCAGGCTTAGTAAAATTTGTCCAGCAAATAGCCTTCATTATTACTTTTTTTTTATAACCAATACCAACCCAAATTATGAAATCCCAACACCTGTGTTGCCATTTAAGGAATAATACGTGGGAAAATGTGTGAGGACTCAACATTGGTGATATTTTGCAAGTCAGTGTGCATTTGGAAGCAGTGGATCATATTCATGTGATCCAATTTGACACACGCGCTCTCAGTGTGGCCTTGAGTGGTGGTCCTCATAAACTGCACAGCGCGTCAACAAAGGTGTTCATTTATTTCTTTTTTCATCTGTACCAGTGGAGTCGCATAACATTCATTCCTCAGTTTGAGAGAGGTCCTATCATCAAAACTGGAATAATTTGCTGTTGCAATTTCCTTAAGTGCCTAACTTGATCGTTTGATGTGTCTGTGGCAGCAGCTGGGCTCCAGCCAAGCTCCCAAAAAGGTGGGAAAATTAGGTTTACTTAGCCACAAGTTCCCTCCTGTTGTTGCTGCAGAAATTCCGTTCAGTTTGTTGACTGCAGCCTTTTGTTGTGCAGAGTTGGTAAACAGAGTTTCCCTTTCAGTGTAACTAGGTCACGATCCAATCCCTTACAGGATTCATGCTGCAAGAACAGGATCAAGAAAGTTGAAGTATTTTCATTGGCTCTAATTTTTAAGAGTCTTGTTTACCACCAAACTTAACAAAAAGAAAAAAAAAGTTTGGATTAAGTTCAGATATAAAAGACTTTTTGCTAAATCAAGATAAAACCTATTTGACAGTGTGGCCATCAGCAGACTGGGTGGATGTTCACATCAAACAGAGCTGAGTGGGATCTTTGATAAAACTTCAGAGAGTCAGACTGAAGTTGTCTCAAGTGGATGTCTTGTGTGTGTGTGTGTGCGTGTGTTGCACGGTAATTACCATTGTGGCACCTATAATTATCTCAAGCGTTTAGATCTGTAGATATGTCAAACGTTTGATTACAGAGACTGGCTCGCACTCGCACTGAGTTGACTGTTTGCTGAGGAGGGACAAGACGCGGAGTTACCGCTGAGACAATAATACTTTCTCAAGCATGAAACTTAATCGTAGTGATGATCCCAGTTGGCAGTATTTGATTGAATATTATACCTTCAGGGTCACAATGCATCACCCAGGAGTCTTGTACTTGAGTATTTGAACACACCACAAAGACATATTCCAGCTGCCAACTAGGACATGCATTCAATGCCTGTGCAGGAAAACTTGGCTTTCCAATGCAGAAGAAGGTGATTGGTGGTTTTTATGTTATACTAAAGGAAAATTTGATGATTACATAGAAAAATAACTAGTAAACACGCAGCAGCATGAATGCTATTCTTTTCAGTCATGTCAGATTGAGTTGGTCGCTCTTGAGTCACAGTTACCAGTTGGTCTTCAGTTTCTTTACTCCACATGGCCATGTTTTTTTCAAAGTGGTGCTTGTTTTGGATGAATTGGATATGTGCCCGATGGTGGATTGTCGGTTTGATGTTAAAGAGGACTTTTGCTGATTCAGCTGGGGGAAAAAAAGATATTGAGTGAGTCCTACAATGGTGATGGATCTCTACACTGAGAATACAAAAAGAAAAAGACATTCACTGGTGGCCAGTTGTTGGCTTGGTGGATATGGGCCTTGAGGATTTATTGCCAGAACATCTGTGAACAGCTTCAAGAGCATGGATTTCAGTTTATAACCAAATCTATGCCAAATCTAGCTTTAAAGTGCAGTGTGTAACAAAATCAAAGGTCAATGACACAAAATCTTTATATATCATTAAACACTGTGTTTATATTGTTACTTAATCACTTTACTAAAATAACTATTGTGTTTTTTAATGAGCCATTTATTTCTAAATGCCATGGGCACATACATGGCAGCTGTGCCACCATTTTTACTACAGTGTCTCATGATGGACAAAATTCTGTGTGAAGTGAGAACTCTCTTAGCTTTAAAGTTGCTGTTGTTTGGTGCCAGAGCACTGATAAGTAATGCCTTAAAAGGTGCATAGCGAAGTGAGGTAAACATGTACACTGTCTATGAATAACTGTGCTTGGCATCTGAAGTAATTTCTATTCTCATCTTTACCACTAGATGTCAGTAAATATTACATATTTTACCTTTAAATGTCTGCGGACATTTTAGATGTGTTTCTATTAAATAATAATAAAGAAAAACGCTTAGCAACACTGCCAATGATTTCACCATGTTCTGTTTCTTCATCACCCTCTGGACATTGGTCTTGCTATACTTGCATGCTATGAATGGTCTTACAGTATGGCTGTTCTTGCAAGTTGAAGGAGCTGCACGACTAATAATGTTAATGGTTTTTTCTAACATGTAAAAAACATAATTAATTTGTCAAAGTGATAGAAAATGTTTCTAATGATGTAACAAATTGTTAGAGATATTTGTTTTTGTTGCACCCTGTAATTATAAGTGGTTTCCAGTCAGTCAAAGTGATGCCCTCCTGTTTTAAGCCACAATTGCTGCCAATTAACTGCTGAAAATACTTTATTTATTCATTCAAACTGGCAGATAAGGACAAACAATAAAGAAAGTTGCAATTTGTGCATAAAGAGACAAGAAAAGTAATTTATCTTTTTATATGAGCAAAAAGTTAATTCGGTGACTCACAGACCTGGGGGAGGAATTAATCGGGGCAGGTGGATCCATACTGAAAAAGAAGAGACGGATAGCTTGCATTTTTGTCTCACAACATTAGATTGTGTGCCACCTCATTTGTAGCCTGCGTCAGAAAATGCACCATTTTTTCTTTTGTTAACATGGCAACAGCTGGCGTAGCCAAGATTTTGTTGGCACTAATGCTAACAGGATGTTTTTTATATGTTTGCATAGAAATATACAGTTATTCACCAAAATTACTAAAGAATCGAAAGACTTCCATGGAAAACACTGACTTTTTCTTTTTTTTAGTCAGCCTATTGATTCGCCAGCACGGCTTCAGAGACGGCGCTAGATCACAACCCTTTTGTTTGGCCTCTGACGGCACACATATTGAAAGTACAGAAGAGGTTAACATTCACCTGTACTCCAGACATGGAGTTGGTGTACAAGGCCAAGGCATTGGGTTTTTCTCCCCAAGATTTAACCACATTCTTCTCAATGTCCTGAACAGACCACAATTTCTTCACCATGTTCTCCTACTATTTATGATGTGTCGCTTACACAGACTGTGCCACAATTTCAAACATGATAGCTATTCAGTCAAACACGAGGACGTGTCTGGAAGGCTTTCCAACTTTTATATGCAACTTGAAAATCAGGCTTAATCTTGTAGTATTTACATGGCTTAAAGCAACAGATTGAAACAATTGCTGATATCTAGTGGTCAAGTCGCAGCCAACTTCAAATGCTGTTGATCCAGTTATCCAGTGGTACTGACCGCCTGATCTACTAATGGAGAACAACATATGCAATTTCTAGTTGTTTAGAAATACAAAGTACTTATTTTGAGTAAACCAAATCAAGTGAACACCAGAATTTAGTTCAATGTTGCATGTATTTGTAGTTTTCATATCGCTATGAATGTCTCCCACATATCTGAAAGACGCACTAAGGAATTTTTGCAGATTTTGTCAGTGACACGCACCGTATCGATGGCTAATCCAGCATCCGTTCATCCTACCAGTACTGTGAGGTTTTTTCCGGCCAGTAAAAGACAGTCTCATCTTGACTCGTCTTATCTCTTGCTCTGTCCCTTTCTCTCTGTCTTTTCTTCTTTTCCTCCGATAACGTCCTCTTGCGTTTCTTTGCTGAATCAGACATGGTGCACATTTAAAACAATATGTTTATATTCGGTTACCGGTATGTGACGCTGTGCATAAAATAAAACTCAGTTGTAACGTCACGTGGCATCCGCAAAAGTTGTATAGTACAGTTTCTCAGCCTCAGGATGCTGCTGGGCAGCAACGGCTCCAGAAATGCAGAAAATATATGTCACTGTGCCATCAAACAAGTCAAAAACACAGTTTTATGGATGGAAAGTAACATTGTTGTGCCTTTTAAAAAGCACAAGAGAAGACTATAATTCATGTTAAAATCCCCCAAAACACCAATTAACCAATGTTTCATTAAAAAACAAGTTGATATGCTGTTTGGATTTTTTCTTTGCCCACTTTTAAGTTACCAAAAATATGGTTACTTTTGCACCTAAAATACAATCTTTGTTCAGTTGTAAGGTGAAATTGATGATTTTGGTTCATTTGGAGATGTTTTTCCAAGTTCACATTTCACAGCTGTAAGAAATGTGACACAATATTAATAGATTAATGTTTTATATAAAATATTCTAAATGTAGGTGTACATGATGTATGCTGCTATCAACAAGCTGCTGGGACATCATAATGGAGGCATTTGAGCACATAAACTTAAAAATAAAACATCAATCCTCAAGCATCTTTTACTGATATGATAAATGATAGTGTGTTGGTACTTTTCCTTTATCTGTGAGGTTCTTTCTGTATTATCAGTCCTGTTTAAATCTGTGCTAAATATGAACATTTAATTTGCATCTACATGTAGAGCTGGGCATTTACTTAACTCTTACTTATAAATCAAATGTTGCTCAACATTAGCCTAGATGGCTGTGGATGATTAACATGTCTTTCAGATGTCTTTTCAACCCCCCAAAAAATGTTGAGGGGGAATATGCAAACCTGGGAACACTGCTACAGATTTCCACACATTCTTTATTTTCATCACCTTCTGAATACTACTCTTCTTTTAATTGTGTGTTATGGTGGTTATATGGCTGTTCTCTCTTGTTGAAGGACCCACATCACTAATAGATAGAAATGGGTCATTCTGTGATAGTAAAAAGAGTAACAGTTCATTTAGCAAAGCAATTAGATACTAATAGAAAACAGGTTTTAATAGAATGATCTATGTTTCTGTCATTGATTTTAACATTGTAGTTTTAAGTGGTTGCCAGTCAGTGAGATATGTGGCCAAAGCGATGTAGTGCCCTTATGCTATAAACCACAAATACCACATTACAGCTTCCTGCACAATTAGTAATTTGAAATTGCTTAGTTTGTTTAAATTATTAGACAGGAGCAAACAGTAAACAAAAGATGCTGTTTGTTCATAAAAAGACAAGAGTAATTCATTTTTAACGTAAGCAAAAGCTAATTTAGTGATTCACAGACCTGCTGGAGGGGATAATAGGGGTGGGTAGATTCACAGAGGAAACGAAGAGAAGGAAAGGGGTGTTGTGTCTCTCCTCACAGATGCCTATCAGAGCGCGAGTCATCCCAGAGACAAACATATCCAGATAGAAAGGTGATGTTATTTCCTCAACCATCCCTCATCCTCTTACAGATAAGAACAAGAGAGTTTTTCTCCTGCATTTTGTGTTTCTTTACTCCTTTATGCAAAAGAAACAGAAAATGTGATGTAGATACTTTACTTTCTCTGTCTAACATATTCCATCTATGATTTTTGTGAGGACAAATTGGCTTAGTATTAGTCATTTTTGTTGTAACTTGAATAATTGCCATGTTGCTTTGTATACACTACTCAACAGATACAGTATGTCAGGTCAAGCATTTCTTTGTGAGTGTATAAAAAAAGCTGTATGCTTAAAACAGCTGCTTAGGTTGGTTTAGGATATGCCAGTGGAGGGTTTTTGTGTTGCACATTTAATGGTTTGATATAATTAATATTTACTACAATGCAAAGCTCTGTAATGTGGTGCGTCATTCCCACATCAGACTACAATCGTTTAACTGGGCTTAATTAACCCAATTTCCTGCAGAAAAATGTATAACTTTCCAGTGTTTATGCATGTAGTAGTTTTCAGGACTTAGTTTTTCAGAAGGAAGCAGTTTCTGGTTTTCACTGATAGTTTTGAACTATGTTTGTAGCATGACTTTGCATAGCAATGTCACTGTTAATCAGAGGGTCCAACTGAAAAATGTCATGACAATAACTAGATTGCTTACCTTGAAATTTAATTTAGAAAGCCACAAAACTCAGTCGATTAATGTTTCTGACCCCAATATCATAAAATAAAATCCTGTGATGCTGTCACGAGGCTGACATTTGTAGATTTATCCAAAATGTCTACTACTGAGTGGATGACATTTGGAAAAATTTGTCTCATCCTCAATTAATTTCATCATGTTTGTTAATGTCTTAGTTTCCTTTCCAAACTTGTCATCAAGTCAGTAAAACCACAAACGTTTCCATCGGCCTTAACTTTACTTCATAAACAAAATATCCGACACATTAGATTTAAGAGGTGGCAGAAATCATGGAAGTGGACATATATCAAAAAGTGAAGGGGGTACATCTGAATGATAAAGGTTTCCAATGTTAGAATTTAAAAAAAAGTAAACTATTCTTTAATGAAGAGGATCCTTTTTTAATTAACTCGTAAAATGGCCATTTAAATACTATTTGTTTGTTTTTTCCTACAAGAGCACAGCCCCGTCATACAAGTAAAACATTTCCATGTAACATTTCTAGAAATCAGATAGATTGTACTTAATCACAAAGGTTCTCAGCAAAAGCTTCTGCAAAGTGTTTTGTGATCATGTACTTATCCACTTGTGAACAAATTGGAGGCTGGAAAGGTGAATATGGATTAACTTTGTTCTTAGAGAACATGGTTTTACTGAAGTGTGAAACTGCTGGTTTTTCCTTTTAGTTTTGTCGAAAGCTTTCTAGTTCCAGTCTCTTAAGTTCTTTGAGAGACTACATATTTATACATTTGTTCTCTCGAGTGCAACCGTTCAATTCCTCCAATCAAAACAACTAAAGGGGTTGTTTGTTCATTCCTTAAATATGACACTAATGGTGGCATCTTCTGAACTAAGGCCTCAACGAGCAGAAGAAGGGAAATATGTGAAAATTCATTCTCAAGTTTCCTTACATTAACCACAAAGTCATCATTAGGATGAGGTGGATAGTATACTTACAAGTAATGCTTTGAACAATGCACCTTGAGAAATGGTGCTTTCCATTTCTATACTTTATATCATGCAATTACCTCTGTGAAGGTAGGAATGGAGGAATTGAGCAGAGCATATAAGGAACCCTTTCTTAAGCTGGTGACGTGGCTGGATTTAAAGGGATAATGCAAGGATCATCAACTCAGGACTTCTTGGGGGAGTGTCCTGCAAATATGAGACGTTTTCTTGCTTTAACACACCTGAAAGAAACTAACGGTTCATTCAAAGGCTTGTGCAGAAGTTGAAAGGGTGTTGAGGAGAACCATCTAATTTGAATCAGGTGTGTTGCAGCAGGAAAACATCTAAAACCTGCAGGACACTGGCCCTACAGGTCCTGAGTTGGTGATCACTGTGCTAAAGGTGATCATTTTACACTTCACATGCAGTTTATCTCACAACCACTAGGGGTTGCATATTCTTTCACTGTGATTTTTATATTATGTTTGCCTGCATAAACAAATACCCCACTAAAATATTTTTAGAAGAACAGTATTGCATGTACCTCACAAAGCGCTACCAATAGATCGAGAGCAATATGATTTTCAGATATCAAAGGTTATACATATTTACAAGAGCTAAATTGTCATGTTTGACTCTGGCAACTGGATTTGAGAACAAACCGATCATCTTTATCACCTGGATGCTTTAATGATTCTGAATAATGACCATATTTTTAAAAATGTATATGCCAATATTTTTGCCATTTCAATAAATTCTGAGAATTGTCCTTGCTATAACCACCTTATCAGTTGTCTACTGATCTGAGATAAGTTTCAGAGACAACTGAAGGCTGTTATCCTATTGTTCGCAATGACTTATTCAAACCACCAACATGCTGTCCTCTGTGGTAACTTGTAGCTGGCAAATTTATGACACAAGAGGGAATTACGAGGCTGTTATTGTAAGTGTTATAATTGAGGGGGCCATGCCACCACAGTGGAACAGTAACGTAATCATTCCACACAGACATTTGCAACAAAATTCCTATAATTTAGAAGTGGTTTCCTCCCACGTGTCTGATGTCTACCTGTGGCTCGCTTCTTCTAAGTTCAACCTGAGGTCAAGCCATTGTGCTCAGGTTTCTTGAGTTCATTCAAGCATGAATTGTTGAGCTCCAAACCTGTCTTGAGTTGCCACTATGCTGCTTCTGTCCTCACCATGGCAAGAAGTTTTCATAGTTCTTGTAAGGTTGTAACACCATGCGTTGTAATTCCCTTTTCACAGTGGGGTTGAGTTCATTACGACATCAGTGTTGGCCTAATCTTTATTTTAGCAACCAAAGTTGTTACCTATGAAGGCACCCTCATTTTTTCCTGTCTGGAACCAGATTCCAAATGACATCAAAAGTGGCAACCCTTATGATAGTAATGGTTGTGATACAATCAGCTACATGATGTGTGAAGGTCTTGCGTATGTTCTGCCAGGGAAGACTGATATCAATCTTATCAAAATGTGTTTTCTCATGAAACATTTTTGGGGGGGGGCAGTTTTTAAACAGCAACACTTGTTGAAGAGATTAATCTTTTGTAGCCTTAAAGTTCTTATGGAAACAAATTGATTTCTGTTTTTACGTCTTTTACAGTATCAGGCTATGGAAACACAAGTGCATGCCCTAACAATGACAAAAAAAAACAAAAAAAACATTGTTGGTGTTGACGTGTCTTATCTTTTTGATAGTTTATCATTACCTGGTAATGAAAATGAAATGAAAGTTGATGACTGAGGTGGAATGGTGGCTGGAGCTCACCGAGATCACAAGTACACAAAAAGTACACAAAAAAAACCTGGAATAAAATGTATGTAGTTTCTCTTTCTAAATCCAGTCTATCAGGTTTCTTCATGAGTGCCAAATTTCCATTGGTGTAGCTCCATGCTAAGCTAAAGTAGCCAGCTCTAAAAAGTCACGAGACATAAAGCTTGCTTTTACAGGAACCACTTCAATATTCTAAAATGAATATGCTGACACTGAAGTAGTTACTGCCCAGTAGCATAGCTGCCTTTTGACATCCAGGTTAGACTGCTTCCTAGTTAGCTTGTAGCGATCTGGATTGGTAAGTTTGCCATTAAAGTAATGGTCATGAATGAGTCTTCAACTTTTTTTTTCTTTTTATCATCTACTCTGTTATGTTTTGGTCTCCAAAACGCTCACAGCAGATCTGCCTCCCCCCCCCCCCCCCCTTTATTTTCTCCATGTTCACTTATGGCATTCTTTTTTTTTTTACAATAAACCTACTCTTAGTATTAGCAAGTAGCAATCTAGTAGGTAGGGGTACTTATTATGGTAAACATTGTACAAAGTACTGGTCATGAGTGTTTTTTTTTCATTTTTATTTCTTCTTTGTCTCATTTAAAATCATTGATGTATTGGTATATAAACTGCTGCATCTCACGTAACACTTGCGGACAGCCACAAACACACATTTGTTAACACTATCTTCACATTAGAGTGGAGCTGAAAACTGACCAAGAGTGACCGATATGGAATCCATTATTCTTCTTCCTCCCTCTGTCCATTAAACTGTGGCGGCAGGATGTTGCCTGAGAGCTAGTGATTGTGGCCCAGGACAAACACAGGTGTTTCCCTGCTTTGCTGTACCCTCTTCCTGTACAGCTGAAGGCTTGGGTCACCTTTACTGAAATACACAATTGTCTGTAGTGTGTTTATTCACCTTTTATGTTCAGAAATGACCCTAAACTCATGCTTCTCACATGTTGGAAATATTTGTGCTTCAGTGTATTTAAACATATCTGGTACAGCTACCCTGTTTTTCATCTACTTCCTCACAAAGGATGGCTGGATTCACCATGGTTGAATTCTTGTTGAATTTTTCTGTGTTTTAACAAATATTGTCTAAGCAGCACAAACATGAGGTAATGCAGAGCTGTTGTGTTAGATTGCGTTATGCTGCCCAGGTGTGGCTAATTGTCTGTGTGCTCACTGTTTTCTTTAATGCGCAGCAGTGACTTTTGGGTGTACTAATGGTGCTGTTGGAATGTTTTTAGCTTTAAATTGTCATGCCTGTTGTGTAGAAATGCCACAGGCGTGTTGGATTTGTGTGGCCTACGCATGGCTCAGGTATTTGCTTCACCCCACTTCTCTCAAAGGCTTTGAATAACCATTAACCAATATTGTATCACATTCCAGGGACCTCATTCAATAGCAGTATACACAATGCTCCAGTTGTGTGTTTTTATGCTGTGTGGTTACCAAAACACAGTGGTATCAGTCTGAAAATCTACAAACTGTGAGAACACAGATTTTAAGTTCTTCCTTTTGAAAAATACACTTTTAACCAGTAATATCTTACTTGGGTTGGTGTTGGGTGGAAACAATATTTATATCATATTCTTAACGTGTTTTTTTGTCAACTCTCATTCCCCCAATGATGAGTGGTTAATATGAGATGTTGTCAGGCAAGATCATCCCAATAGATAAAGACTGCAGCTACGTGGTGTAAGGTTCCCATCTGAAGCTCATGCTGCATACCAAGTGGAGGAGTAACATCAAATATTTGATATCCACTATGAAAGCAGCTACAGTATTTGTTTTGAATCACATGGGGCTTTTATCAGTATTTTAAAAGGAAAACAAACTTAAAAAAAAAAAAGTGTATAGAGAAAAAGAGAATAACACCACCGAGATATCAGTGATATTCCTGTGTTTGGCCCTGTGGTTTCAACCATTTATGTCATAATGTCAACACATCTCTTGATGGGCCACATTTGAACTGCCATAATGATGTCATCTGGTTTTCTTATTTGAAACTAAGTTTGTGAACTAATTATAAGTGGAATTTGACATTATTCAGAACTTGATTCTTTGATTTTTTTTTTGTCTCTTGGTGATATCATATGGATAATCTTTCTTTGGTTTCTTTGGCACCATAATTGCAGGAATATTATGTGACACTTAATTTTGCTTTGAGAGTAGGCTTTAACTCTATATATGAGTAATTCACTGAGACAGAAACTTGGCAGTCTTCTGTAGTACATTAGCGTTAACTCAATAAATCCAAAGAATTGCAGAATATTTAAGCACGTTATCTTTCATATAAACAATAACATGATACATCATTCTTCTCTCTAAAATCAAATTGAAATGTCTGGCATTGTTATCTACATATTTGATTACGTGTGGCTGTCCACATTGCTGGTTCCTATCATTTAATGACTGGAGATTAGGGCCTGGATATTACCGGCGCTCCATTAAGCATGTAAAAAAAAAAAAAAAGGATATCTACAACCCATCAATAGTCAATTTTTGAACAATTTTTACGGTCGAGACAAAAAGTTAATGAGGGCCTTGGGGTTAAATGGCTCAGAACCATCAAGTGATCCTCTCTGATGAGTAAGATGATGAGTAACAGTCTAATAGAATCAAGCCAGGGAGCACAAAATGAGTGAATGTAGTTTTCTGCTCATTGACCTAATGGAAAACCATTTAAGTGGACTCTAGTCATGAAAACATAAAATTTCAAGGAGTGAATGGACTAAAAGCATGAGCATAACAGTGTACGTGTTGTACTTAATGATGCAACTCTGTAATTGCTTATGCAAGAGGGTATACAAGTTATTTTTTGGAATAGTTTAAATGACTCTTTCTAGTAAAATTTTATGGCTACCTTTGGGGTTTTAGGAGGTAAAGCCAACGTAATGTCACTGTTGGGGGTTCAGGTTCGGTTAGGGATTCTTTTTGTGTCTTCTCTCCTCTTTTTCCATTTTTTCTCTCCAGCTTTCTTTGAAATAAAGGCAAACAAGAGTCCATCCAATTCAGTGAGATTGCACTTCGGCACATAAGATGTGGAATAACCTTAGTGCTAGTTGAAAATGCATGCAATCACTGTAATCATTTGATGTTGGTTCGATTGTATACGTAATGTGTTGAGCTCATGCCCATTGACAGTTTGTATTTGCTTTTCCAAAATCAAATGCAACTCACTTAATTTTGAACTGATTTTTAAGAAATCTAGTTTCATAGAAACATTACAAATTGGAATTAATTATTGTAATCTGTATTTAATTTCTATTACCAGGCAAATCTAATCTAGCTTTGGAACAGCCTGAACTTTGTGTGCCGCAGATTTCCTAACTATGTTTGATATTTCAGCTTCTGTGAGTTTCTCAAAAAGTGTTGATTTCTTTCCCACTTTGTTTCTTGTTAATATATTAATAATTAAACTCCATAAAAGAGGAAGGCATCCAGTCAGTGGATCCAAAAACCCCGAGACACATCTGATTACTCCACTTCTGCAGTCTAGTCAGATGCCACTATACAAATACACAAACACTGTTAATCTTGATCACCATTTCATTAATTAACTTTATTGTTCAACAGTATTCATTACCCCGTACATGTCTCTGTCCCAAAGGTTGTTCATAGTGGCACCAAATGTACTGTAGCTTCGGGGCTTCACTAGTGAAAAATTTCCTATATCAAAGTGTTTGATAGAAGAATTTCCCCTTTATGGGATTCTGCCCAACATGTGTTGGAGACAACAACAATGTGATGGATCAGCTGTGCACAGATGTCATTCACTGTTGCTATGTCAACAGCTTAAGCAAAAATACCCAAAGATCTGCTCTTGATTGTTTTTTTATGCTCTTTTATAATAATGAAACACATTTGTTTGCCGTGGGGTGTCACAATACATCAATCTACTTCGATGCATAGATTCCTTGAGCAATGGTCCAACAGTCTAAATTGAAAACACACAATGAGTCAATCATTAAAACCATATGTGATGCAGCAAATACATTTTTTGAGAGAACTTAAAACCTTATAGTCTCATATTTGTTTGAACATTGTACAGCATTAAATAGATTACTGCCAGACAGTAATGATGTAAAGGATTTAAACTAGTGTAAAGCTACATTACAAGAAAATAGATGTAAAGAGGTTAAGACTTACAAATGTCTTTCTATAGCCACAATTGTAAGCTTTGTTTTTCTGTCTCTCATCCAGGACAAAAGATGCAGAGCCTGTGGTAGGAAAGGAGATTCAAGTTACTGTCTGCAACGAAGAGAAGGTTGTCTGTGGAGTAACAAAGCACACGACGTGTGCAGATATGATTCAAGCATTACTGGAGGATCACAAGTCTATCCCCGAGAGGCTCCTGCATGGGGAGCCAAAAGACTTTTGTCTTGTGGAGAGGTGGAGGGGATTTGAAAGAGCCTTGCCTCCTCTCACCAGAATCCTCAGACTCTGGTATGCTTGGGGTGACCAGAAACCTTTTATACAGTTCATTCTCGTAAAAACCAGTGATTTTGTGGCTCAGCCCTCTAAAAAGGGGGCAAAGTCCAAAGGGGCCAAGCCAAAGCGATGGGAGCATGGTCGCACTCAGTATACCCAGCCTCTGCCAGCAGAGAAGCAAAAGCGCATGGTGAAGAAAGCTTTCCGGAAGCTTGAGAAAATTCACAAGGAGAGCAGGAGCTCCCCAGGCGCTGAAGAGATTGATCGGATGGTGCAGCTTATCCTCAACCAGGACCACACAATCAGAGAGCAGATCCAGCAGATGAAGGAGCTGGATTTGGACATTGATCAATTTGAGCTGGATGTGCAGAGGGAAACCGAGTCTGAGGGTTCACTGGCTCAGGTTTGTGGTCCAACTTTGGCAGCACACAGCGACGAGCAGCTGCAGGAGTTCTTGTACACCAGCGATGGGGTTGCACAGCTGGAGATGCAGGTGCAGAGGCACCAGGAGCTTATCCTCAAGCTTTCCCGGGATATCGACATTGAGCTGCGGAGGGCTAACAGCCATCTGGACCAAGATGAGGACGGTGAGCAGAAAGGAGCAGCAGCCGCTTCCTGGTTCCCCTCTGATACTGATGAAGTACTCTATAATGCTGAACTTGCAAGGCTTCAAGATGAACTAAAGCACAGCATGTTCAGTGGAGTAGCACTTCAAAACCAAATTGCAGAAATAGACAAGCAGCTTAAATACTATGACAGTACGCTGGTTACCAAGGACCAGGAGTGCTGGCAGCTGGCTGCCCAGCTGAACTCACTGCAAATCATGGACAACATGGAGGAAAAGAAGCCCATACCTGTCCCTCTGAAAACTGAGGCTCAGTGTAGCGTGTCACAGACCGTGAAACTCAAACACAGTCTGTCCCCTCTGGATGTTACAGACACAGACTCAGACACTGGGATTAGTTCCACACACAGTCAGGACTCACTGTCACCTTGTCTCGACTTCCCTCCCCCACTGGACACAGACGTTTAAAGAATCCAGTTAATCCTGCGATTTATTGTTTCACAGGCAGCAGCCCCAAGTTTTGCCTCTCACTTCATTATCTCTTTGCTCAAGTTGGGTTATTTTATTATATATATTTATTGCTTTTGCATGTTTTCTTGTAAAAAAAAAACTAAAAAAACAGAACAAAAAACTACATGATCACTGAAAGTTATTTATCATGCAGAGACAAGAATTTTTTAACTTCTTCTTTGGAGGATTCTGGAGACACGCTCAACCCAACATCCAAGTGCTGTTAAATTACTAACAGGGTATCTGAAAGGTCAATAGATGCACAAGTTTAAGGGCAAAAATAAATAATACATGCAAGAGACAAGCAAGCATTATGAATACCTGGTTTCAAACAAGATGGTGGACCAGTGAAGCACTGTCTGATGAGGGAACTGTGGCAGAAGGCAGGAAATGTCATAACCCCTCAAGAAGAAAAAAAAATCACCATTCAAATTTCTGCTTAAATTTTTGTTATCCTATGTTGCTGGGTAGACGTGATCGTAATCAGTCTTGTGTAACTTGCAGCATCAAGCAGTTACTCAAATGCTAGTGCTCAAATGCTTTGGACTGATCCTCCTCAGATGCTAACAAGCTAAGATGTTATGATTTAATGTTACAGGTTAATGTAAAGTGATTCAAGCGGTTTGTACTCAACAGTATTATTTAATTTAATATGTTTTTGTTTTTTAACTTACTAAACAATTTTAAAAAAGTGCCTTACTTGACATGCAGCATGACTGAAACAACTACACATCTGATGGCTGTAGACTACTCCAGCTGTAATTTTGTATAAATTGTAGTTGAATAGACGGCTGTCAGTTAAATCTTTTAGAAAAGTCAAATAACTTTTTAAACATTCATAACAGACACTATACCTTAGAACTTTAAACTCTCTCTGTTTGCCACAAGAAGACCACATACATGCAATATAGCTAAAAATAACACAAAGATGCTCAACTTCCTCTTGCATTATGACATAATTTCCTGTTAGCTCTCACAATACCTCTTTGAACAGTACTCCTACGGTCCACCATCCGGTCTGCAGCCAGTTACTCCTAGTGGGTGCCTAGGAGGACTAACAAGCCCTACCTTACCCTGACCCTTCCACCCTTCATTTGCATCCCCAGATTTTTCTAAAGTTTTGAATCAATGTATCCTTGTTAATGTCTCCCTGTGTTATTTCAGGCTCTTACACAAAACTAAAACATGCAGCAGGAAAAAATACAGAAGAAATTCAAAATTTTCTTCCAGATCAAAGTTTATGGTTGATCATATTACCTTAATCTCTTTCTTTGCTCACAATTTGCTTTTTCCAGAGTGGAATCGCTTTCATGCTGCTGTATTTATCTTTTAATCTGTACACTTTAGTTGAACATTTTGTTTTTCCGTCATTAACCAGCACATACAAAATTTTATAATTTTTATGTGTGCTGTTTCACAGTTTTCTTTCCACCGATGTCAAATACAAAAAAAAAAGAAGAAAAAAGCATTGTTGGTTTCAGATTAGCAGACCGATCTGTCTAAGTTGCAATTTTTTTTTTTTTTTTGTGGGCTCAACCAAATTTTATTTCTGCCCTGACTTTACCTCTGAAATAAATTTGCCTACGTTGAATGAAATGGGTGTTTATGCCAACCAGATTTTTCATTTTCATTTTCAAGCAAAAATAGTTTTTAAAACTGAAAGAACAATTTCCTTATATAGTACAAGATTTTATCTCAAAGAAGACATGTTTCCCCCTATCACAGTCCCATGAGTTAAAGGTGAATGTATGCTTTTTGCTCTTCCTTAAAGTACCCAAACTGATTGTGAAGCTACACTTACATTTCTTATTAATGTTTTATATTAAAACGAATAGAAAAACAATTTGGATGTTGAATTTGTCAAAAAGAGCCTATTTGTGAAGCACTCCTCTGGATCATGCTGTAAATACACATTGCTATATTATGCTCTGTAAATAAGATGTGCGTAACTTTTCAAAACAATTTGATAATGCGTTTCAAAAATATTTATTTATCATGTATTTCTATTTTACTGAAAATATTTTACTAAGAATATTTCAAAAGCATAAATCCACTGAATTAGTCACTAGCAAAAACAAATCACTGTAACGCATGACATGCTAACTTTCATAATAAAGACTAATACTGTAAAAAAAAAAAGTTTAAAAAAAGCATTGTTACGGTTTGTTGGTGTCCTTTCTTCCTTGTTTGAGACTATGGTAGTATTAAAGTTCAAAGGGGGAAAAAACAGTTTATGGTAAACAACGTTAAAATACAAGAATACAAAACGTTGAGTCACCAGAAAGAAATGACAAGTCTACCTAAGAGCCCCCATCAGTCCCTGCACCGTATAATCAGATGTGATGGTCGCCGGGAAAGCACAAACAACAGCAAGCACTCTCTTTATGTCAAGGCACTGCTGACAGACTAATACTTTGTACTTGGGGCAGAGTGGGTCAAGTGAGTGGAAAACCAGAGGATATCTATTTCACACACTAATTACTGGAAACCCCCCCCAGATCACCTCCTCCTTCACAGCTTGAAGCTACTTAGTAACCAAGCATGAAATGGAGCTTACAATGTGAACAATCTCACACTGGTGCCCCACACCTGTTGACAGAATGAAGGATTATTATGGCATTTCTAGTATGATCTGTCTCACTAACATGCACCAAGCTGGGAAAAGACCTTCCCTCAAATATACTTTCTAATGCTAATTAGACCTGCTGAGCTGGTGAAAGTAATGCTGAGTCATTAAATCCTTAATTCAACAAAGGGCCAAATGACAAATAGTCATCTACTACTACAATTGGTGAAAACGTTTGTCATTTTTCTTTTGTTTTTGTAATCCAAATGTTCTTCTATCTTCTGCTAGTATAATGTTTCACCTTGTTAACGTCTAAAAATTTTTACTTTTTTTTCCCCCTATCTGTTAGAAGTCATATCAAAGCGAAATCAGTCATTAACAGTATGGCTGGGGATTTCTGCTTTGATTATGCAGAGCACTACCCTCAGTCACAGAAAGGCAAGGTCTCTCTCTTACAGACGCATTGCTTAACTTTTGTCATTTTCTCCCCTTCACGGCAGCTAATTGCGGATGAAAAAAGTTCTATAGTGCGGTTTCTCGGGCACATGACGCTACAACAGCGACCGCTCCAGAAATGTACACAAAAGATGTCACTATGCCATCAAACGAGTCCAGAAAGCAGGGTTTTAAGGTCGAAAAGTTAAGGAATGGGTCTTTAAAGACCCACTTCATAGCGCATGTGTTACACACTAGCAAGTGAATGTAAACAAACCGGTCGTTCAGCAAAGAAACGTTAGAAGACGTTTTCGGAGGAAGAGGGGAAACTAGGGAGAGCCAAAGAAGAGCCAGAGATAAGACAAGAGTCAAGAAAATACTTTTTTTTACTGTCTGAAGAGGGTCACATTACAGGAAGGATGCAAGATGGATGCCGAATTAGCCGCCGATAGGTGGCGCGTTACTGAGAAAATACTATAAGTTGTATAGTCGGTCTTTAAGGCTCATTTATGCTGCTGATTTACCTGTTGATCTATGTTCCTACCCCCATATATGATCATCAATTGTGGGTAGTGACTAAAAGAACAAGAACAAGGTGGCTAAATAAGTGTCCTCCACATGGTGTCTAGGCTTTTCCTTTGAGATAGGTATTATTATTACGACAATTAATCATCAGTAGAGTACTTACCTTTTTTCCAGTCATCTAGTAGAAAGGGCTTAGAGTCAAGCCCCTACTCCTCCATATCAGCAGGAGCCAAATGAGGTGGCTTGAGCGTCTAATTAGTATGCCTGCTGAATGCCTTCCTTTTGTGGTGTTCTTGACACATCCCATTACGCAGAAGCCCTGAAGACGACCAGGGGCCTCATGTATAAAGCATACGTACGCACAGAAAATGTGTGGCGCATCATTTTAAGCACAACTCGGGATACATAAAAATGAACGTGGCGTGAAAGTTTGCGTATATGTACGCAAACTTTTAACCTGCCGTGAAAATGTGCGGCAGCCACAAAAATTTTTTCAGTGGACAATAACAAGCTACAAAGCAACAAAATTCACCAAAATATCTTTAAATCTGACTCCATTCAGTGTTATTTAACCCAAGGAGCTTCTAACCCAATGTTTTTTCATGGTTTTAATATTT